>JAJPUD010001331.1:173711-201138 GCA_023553655.1 Myrmecobius fasciatus
AGCTGCCATAAACATTTTCACACATGTGGGTCCTTTTCCCTTTTTTATGATCTCTTTGGGATACAGACCCAATAGAGACCCTGCTGAATCAAAGGAATATGTACAATTTGGTAACCCTTTGGGCTTAGTTCTGGATTGTTCTCCAGAATCACCAGATTAGTTCACAACTCCACCAACAATCGTTTATTTTAGTTCAAACTGTTTCCCTTTTATTAATGACTAGTCATTATACAGATTGGAATAAAGTAAATAATACTTTATCAGGAGCATCTCCAGATAAATGTGTATAATCAAGTAGGATGATCAACAAATCCTTAAGAAGCCCCCTGAAAGAACACTTTTGGGGAGTTTGGGCTATGCAACATAGCCCTCAGTCCTGTGACATTGCTTTCTGCTTCCACAGGAGTGGTAAGAGAAAAGAAAGCAGAACATTCTAAGAAACATAGGTTTCTTTTGAGTATCTACAAATATTAATTTAATTATTTTGTTGAGTTATTTCAGCCATGTCTCCATGATCCTATTTGTAGTTTTCTTGGGAAAGATATTGGAGTGGTTTGCCATTTCCTTCTCCAGCCCATTTTATAGGAAACTGAGGTAAATAGAGTTAAGTGACTTGCCCAGGTTTACACAGCTAGCAAGTATCTGAAGTCAAATTTGTACTCAAGAAGAGTTCTCTTGGCTCCAGACCTGGCACTCTATCCACTGTGCTACCTAGCTGCCAATTTAATTATTAGTATTTTTAATTTAGTCACAGGATCGTAGATTTGGACCTGGAAGAGACCTCAGAAACCAGTCCAATTTTGTAATTTTACAGATGAAAAAAAAACTGACACTTAGGGAAGTAAAAAAAAAAAAAGAAATTAATATAGGTAAATGTCTAAGACAAGACTTTAACCTTGTCCTATGGAATTTTAAAAACAAACCCCAAACCGCCCACATTTCCCTGTTTGCATTTTCAATGTAAAAGAAACCAAAAAACATAAAGATGATTCTGATACATGAAAAAATAAAAATTATTAAAGATTTGATGAATGCTTTTACAAGTGTTAGTTTTATCACAAAATCAGAGGCAGCCAGAAACATCATTTCATTTGTGGGGTGGATCATCTTGCCTTGCAGTGCTCAAGATGAACAGGATGAATGCAGTAGTTTACAGTGTATATGCCAATATCTGCCATAATTGAGGTAGACAAATTTAGGGATGAATACTACAAATTTCACTAAACTAGAATTCTAGAACTCCTCCTTCATAGTGGTTATAGGTTTATTAATTTTGCTTAGATTGTCTTCTTAGAGGGATAGTTGAGTTGATCTTCCTTCTTTTATTAGAAGATACCTACTGTGTTCTCTTTGGGTTCTTTATATTCTCTCGAATCATAAAGCAGGGAGAAACAACTGTTTTGTCATGGAGTTACATTCATAGTTATATATGAAGACCGTTCAAGAAGAATTTTCCCTAACCATCAGTTTACCGTTAGCTAAATCTTTAATACGTTTTTATTTGCTTCTGACTGAAATCCTCCTTCTCACCTGCTAATCAATAATTAGGTCTAGTGACAAACTTGAATTCCGTGGCTTCCACAATAACTATCTCAGATTCATCTGTTCTTCATAATTGACTGCCTTAAAAAAAAAAAGCTTGAAAATCTTTCCTAGCTACGGATATTTAAGGGTATTGTGGATGACAAATTTTTTTCAAGGATAATTTTGATTTTAAGGGATTTTTCCCCCTTTTTGAGCTGATTTTAGAACCTAAGATAAATTTTGAGTTCTAACTAGCACTGAATAATACCATACAAACAAATGAAATTGGCTGTATGTCTTAATAGACAAGAAAGGACTGGTATAAATATGGAAATCATTTTAGAATTCAATTCTTTGTGTATAGTAAAATTATTGACTATTATAGAAGAGGTCAAAATACAAAATAAGAAAAGATAAGGATGGAATGAAAACATTTTATGGAATTACATCATCTCTGACTCCAACTTTTAAATAAACTGGCTTTTAAAAATGAAAAATGGACAAAAACAAGAAAATGACATTATCATTTTTAGAGGTTTAAATAATCTAAAATAGTTTCCCAACAAGGGGTCCAAAAGAACCTAGGAACTGCCTTATGTGGTAAACACTTAGTCTCTTTATGAAGTGAAGAACAAAGAAGCCAAAGGGAACATCAGTCAGTGCCAAGGTACAAATATACAACAGCTTATTGGACGTATCGTTTCATAAATGGTTGAAAAGCATTTGAGGGGAAAACAAATCTATACAGACAACTTCTGGTTAAGATGATGATGTGAAAAGTCCTAGAGGTATTTAGCTGTCACATATATACTTTAGCAAAGCTGTGCAAAGGACATCAGATCAAATAATATTTAAAAAATATAAAGAAAAGTAAGAGTCAGCCCTTTTAACCTTTCCAGATTGTACAAAAAGAGAAACAGCTATTTTGGGCAAATAGACCTTCCAGTACAACTAGCAAGAACACAGATAAACAGACCGGGGGAACCTGTAGTCCATAGCCTTCTGACTAGGACCCTCTTGGTGACCAGAATCCTGTCATTCAGTAAACATGGAAATTCCAGGTCAGCTGGAAGTCTATGGTTCTGAGCAAGGATACTGTATGGGAGCCAGGACTCCTTGTGCTGTGATTGTGACTCATGAAGAAAAATGACTTGATTGGATAGATAAGAGTGACTAGGAGGAATAAAAGAGATGTTTAAAATAAAGGGAAAAGTGAAATGAGGGCGCTGGGAGAACGAATTGGGAAGAGATTAAAGAAGAAAATTTAAGGTATCTACTATAAGGTCAGCAAGAAATAATTGTCCAAATAACCCGAATGTTCTACTTTAAGACATAATAAAAGAAAACTGCACACATTTATTAGATCTCAAGGACAAAAAGAAAACAGAAAAAGCCACCTGTTGCCTCTTGAAAAGAAACACCAAATTGAAAACTTCCAGGAATGTCATAAGGAAAATTTAGAGCTTTCCAGTTGAAGAAAAAGTACTACATGCAGCCAGAAGGAAAATTTACAAGTACCAAATAACTGCAGTTTGAATCACATAAAATTTGACAGAAACAAGTATAAAGGAGAAAAATTTTCAATATGATATTCCAAAGGGCAAAAGATAAAGGCTTGTGACCACGGCAAGACTGTTTAATTCATGGGGGGAAATAGATCTTTAATGGAATAGAGGACTTTAAACTATTCATGATGAAAGACTATAATTCAGTAAAATCTTTGAAACATAAGTACACAGAAATTATGAGGAACTTGTACAGGTAAATACAAGAAATGGACTAAATGATAATTGTCTACAATAGAAATGGGGGGAGAAAAGACAAATATTCCTTCAGAACTCACTTTCTTCAACAGTCAATCACAGAGTGAGTTGAGCGTAAACACTGGGCCTAGAGGCAGTTTTGTTTTTTGTGGATTTTAAGAAAAAGGAATAAAAAATACATTAAGGAAGGACTAATTTTTTTTTTCATATTTGTGTTTGTGCAAGAAGTGTAAGCATGGAGGAAAGAAGATGGGGAGATGCTTAATTAAACCACACAGTTCAACTAGGATTGAACACACGCATACACTACATACACTATACATGCTACAGAGATTCACACATATACCATATTTGGGGTAGAACTATATTAACTCGACAGGGAAACAAGTGAGGACTAAAGAGAAATGTTCAAGAGTGCCTAGAATTGCCCAACTATAGAGGATTAAATGAAGTATCTGTGGTTTTGAAACTGATGATTTCAGTCTGTCTTTGACTTTAACCTAATGTTCAGACACTAAGTCTTAGCATTCAAATGATGTGCCAAGGCTCACTCAAACTTAGCAAGTGTCAGAAATTAATTTGAATCCATATTCCTGACTCTAATCTCATTCTGTCTACTATAACATGTCTTAATCTTAGCCAAGTATGTACTGAAGAATCTAAAGCAGAGGCAACAATTCCAAAGGCATCAAAGGATGAATTTTTATAATATTTTGGAACTTTTCAAAGAATACAAAAGATCATGTATATATGGTACTTTTATCCTTCAAACAGTGGCTTACAACATTAGCAGCTACCAATTCATATACTTCCCCTCTTTAAAATTTAAAATCTTTATGAAAATGATATATTCGTACATTGAAGATATTTTTGATGAAAAACAATCAAGGAACAACAGAAAGTTTGTTGAAAATTTCTTTTTATGACTGACTATATTTTTATACTTGTACAAATAATTTTATACTGTTCTTTGTTAAATGTGGTAATGGCCATATCTTTACAATGATATTCTAGATTTCATGTGAAATGGAATGTCATGGAATTGGAGGACATATTAGTTGATGTCCGTCCTGCATATAGCCCAAAAGAATGGTGTTTTTCTGTTGATCATGAGAATTTTCAAATGCTTTTCTTTATAAATATCAGTAGTCCTTTGGAAGAATTAACTTGACCATCTACCCTGAATGAAATGAATTAAAGACATATAGCTTGACATGTGATGAATCATGACATGTGATGAAACACTTCTTATAGCACATGCAGATTTTCCTTGCCTGTTTGTAGTTAGCTATTTGGAATCTGAGGAAGGGTGTGTGTTAGGGGGAGGGTGGAGTTTGAATTGTATCATGGTGAAGTCTCATAATTAGCTATTGAGCCAAGAAATTGGATGAGCTACAAAGTGTCCTATCTGCTTGTTAATTTTCTAACTTTTGGACAATCAGATTTCACTGACTTGACTCTCCAGAAAACTCTTTTGTAGATTTAGATAGTAAACCATCAGTTCTTTTAACTCAGCACCTAATTTGGAAATTTTAGTCATTACTTAGTATAAGATCTTTGATTGTGAATAGCTGGAAGCAACCCCTCCCCAGTTTTCTAGTAATTTATGGGGAACAGGAAATGTCTGCACATGGCCCCAAAGAATGGCCAGCTAACTTATTTTGGATTCATAAGGATATGTATTTCTTGGCCCAACTTGTTTCACCTTTGGGGGACTATAGCATATTCAGGGAGGACTACCACATCTGGTGTGAGGGCTTTGTCAAACCCTTTTCAGAGCTGCTCAACCACTTTTGGCTAATTTGTTCCCCTAGTATTCGACTCTCACCTTTGGCTCCAAAGAGCTGTAGCATGGGCATCAACCACACCTGGTAAAACATCTTGGCAGATGGGCTAGCCCAGGATGATGATAATTGACAAACTCAAGCCTGTAGGTGACTTGGGGAAGTCCTCATCCCAGGCATGTGGACTATTTCTGGCACAGTGGGTGGATGAGAACTGTTTGTTCCCATGGCCATGAAGGCAGCTGAAGAAGGTGCTGTGGAGCTGAAGTTAGAACTGGATCAGATAGGGTCAGCCCCTACATTGAGGCCATTGCCAGTCATCTTGACTTTTGGTCTTGCCTCTGGACTTTGATGACTCTGGAAGAGAGAGACACTGATGACTGCCTCACTTAAATCTAATTCACCAACAAGTCAAGAGATCTACCCATCATGATGTCATTAGTGGTCTTTGAAAATGAAGGATGAACATCACTTTGGAGAATTGGTAATGCTTTTTATATAAGAAGCTTCTTGCATCTACTCAGGCCTATTTTTAAACCTCATTCTGATCCTAATTTATTATGAGTATGACTTGCCTAATTGAAGGAATTGAGTGAATGAAAAAAGCATTTATTAATTATTTGCTATTTGCAAAATGAGCCATTAAGTGGCACAGTAGATAGTGTTTGGGCTATAGATAGAATCAGTCTCAGTTCAAATCCAGCCATAGACTGTGACCCAGGAAAGTCATTTAACTTTGTTTGACTCTGTTTTTTCATCTGTAATATGAGATGGAGAAGGAAATAATAAACCACTTACTTTTGTCAAGAAATTTCTATTGGGTCATGAAGTGTCAAACTATTTACAAAACTGTAGCTCACGTTCTAATGAGTACAAATATTTTCAATTGCACATCAGATGAAAATGTCTCATTTACTTATAGTGTCAAATCAAATCATAATGCATCTTCTGGTAAAATCATATAAGGTTCTAATGAGTCAGACAGTACCAAGAACTTGGGTTGTTAAGACTTTCTTTTCTGTGTCTGTAATCTGCAGAAAGTGGCTATTGGGTTTTACATCCACCCCACTCCTCATACCCCACTGTTTCTCTACACTGGGTCAGTCAGATTGATAGCTAGAAATGGATCACCTCAGACCACATATTGACTTAGAAAACCACAAATGAACATTATATTGCATTGTTAAACTTTTCTCAATTACTTTTTATCCTGGTTAACCTTTGGCCTCCAGTGAGATTTCTCCAATGTGGTGAATGCTGGTCAGCAATTGGTGTTGGGGGGGGGCATTCTCCACAGTAATTAACTCCCCTCATTGACAATCGAAAAATCACACTTCCAAAAAAATGCATAATTGTATGTGACTCACAATACAAGGGAAAGTTGCAGCATGTCTCTTGTAAAAACAAATTACTAAATCTATATCTGTTAAGTTAAAAATCCAGCAGAATTTAATAAGCATAGAGCAGATAGGAAAAATATTCAAAATATCTCTTGCTTTAGGAGACTTCATTTTAAAATCATGTTTTCATTGTTTTGTTGGAAAAGTATTTACTTGCTTCTCTCCTTATTATGGAGAACACATTAAACAAACATGCCTTTACAACAGTTAACTCCAATTTTTTTGCCTTTTAGGTGAATAGTACAAAGTCCAAATTTGGTAGAAAGAAAATTTTACATTCTTAATATCAGTGTACATATCCATTTTCATTGTAATTACATAATTTTCATTTCTCAAACATCTAGATAATGGGAAATTTACAATTATTTATCATATATTAAATTGCCTTTTAAGAAGTAATACTAGCAGTAATATACATACACACACATATGAATAAAAGGCTTTTGGATATTTTTCAGTAAGTGTCCAGACTTTTTGAAAATTTTAAGATTTATTTCATATGTGAATGAATGATTTTTGTTGATGGTGTATCCTTTTGAATATATATTTTACTCATATCTTGAGAAATACCTCTTGGATTTGAATTTTTTTAATCACTGAAATGATTATATGTAATGATAATATTCCACATTTATGTCAAGTAATATTTGGAGTCTCCGTGGTAAAGTAGGAACAACATTGAACATTGAATCAGAAAACCAGAGTTCATCTTAGATTAGCTTTGGCTTCTAGGCTAAACTAACTTTCTTCTTTGGACTATTAGAAAATAAGAGTAATAATTGAGCTATCTCCTTCACACAGTTCTTAAGAAGAAAATGTTTAGTATTATTATTAATGTATATGAGATTTTTGCAAACAATTGTAAAATACTACTTAAGTTATTTGGAAAAACTTAAAAGGCTCTGAAGAAATGAATATTTTAAGTCAAAGTTTCTGTTCAGTATTGTGACTACAGTAATATTGATACTAACCATTTATATTTTTCTAGTGTAGATAAATCTTATGTTAACATTTTATTCTAAATTTTGTATTTTATTTAAAACTTCTTCCTATTAATTTTATTTGTGGATTATTTTCCAACAGTACAGAGTACAATCTATTCATGTGTTCTTAACTTCAGCAGTAATTTTCCATGTTCTTACACAAATCCTCCAGAGACTTTGTCTCTTAGAGTTTTAGAAGAGCTATTTCAACTGTTTCAGGCAAACAACAACAAAAGAAAACTCACAAATCCTTATACCTAATGATTTATGGATTTTAAGCTAAAAATATTAAAAGTGTAATTGAAAGATTTTTTAATTTTTGTTTTTATATTTTTAGGTGATGGATGTGGACACACTGTATTAGGTCCTGAAAGTGGAACTCTTACATCAATAAACTACCCACATACCTATCCTAACAGCACAGTTTGTGAGTGGGAGATCCGTGTGAAGACAGGGGAGAGAGTATACATCAAATTTGGTGACTTTGACATAGAAGATTCAAATTCTTGTCATTTTAATTATTTGAGAGTTTACAATGGAATTGGACTCCGCAGGACTGAGATAGGTAGGAATCTTTTGGGTTTTTTTTTCTGTAAATGTATTTGTAATGCTTTTATAGCTTGATTTAACACTAGAAGGACCAGAATTTAAGAATACTTCTAATATTATACTGTGTCACTTGACACAGGATTTGTTTTTGTCCATCAGGAAAAGAAAATAAAGATAGGATAAAATTTTTTATTTCAAAGTAAATTGCAATAAATGTTTGCATCAATTAACACATACCTTCTTCTTCTAGTATTAAAAATCATATAAATTGATCTTTGTTTTAACTTTTAATTTTTAAGGTTGTTTTGAGGATATTCTTAGGAGTCATTTGATATAAGTATGTGAATATTTCAGATATGGATTTGATATAAGCATGTGAATATTTCAGATACGGATATTTCATAGAGAGAAAACCTATCATTTTCTGTTGGTTTTTCATCATCTTTTGAGAGCAAGGATTGTCTTATTTTTCTCTTTATTCCTCACACTTGGGATAGTGCTTTACTCATAGTATGTATTTAATAAATGCTTTATCAACTCATTTATTGATAATTATACTGTTTTCCTTTGTGCATTTGCATAATATAATTCTCCTCTAGCTGTCAAAAGAATAGAGATTAATCCTCCAGCCATCAGATTTCTTGACAGTTGATTATATTTGTATTTAGAGTAGAAGTATAATTTATTCTAGGAGGTTCATTGGTATTATAAAAATAACAGAAGGAAAGAATATTGTTTATTTATTGTTATTCTAAGAAATAAAGAGTCAAGAACAAAATCAGCCTAGAGCATTTCCTCTCCTCCCCTTTTTATAAGACTCAAGTGTTTGTTATATTAGCTTAACTGCTGACTGAATAAAAATGAAAAATGAAAAATGTAGATGAGGTGTAATTGATGGGATTTGGTAGCTGATAGACTACCATATGTGAGAGAGAAGGAATTTCATTCAAGGGTTTCTTTGAGATTGGGAACCTGGCTGACTCTGAGAATAATGTTTCTTTAATGAGATATAATAAAGAAAGTTTAGAGGGTAGGTAGCAAGTTTTAATGAGTTGTTTTGTAGAAATGTTGGATTTGTAGTGCCAACAATGGTACCTCTAAGTAGAACCAAATAAAGAAATGTGCTACAGGCAGCTTGTAATTGTTCAGAAAGCTGACTTACGTTTTTAGTGTGAGCATTTATACCTCAGAAATGCTAAAAATCAGGGCTTGATTGTTTTATTTAGACAAAGTTATGGAGAAAAGGTTAATACAGATTAAATTTGTGAAATTTTGGGAGGATACAGATATCCATTTGCTGGCGCATTCCTAGAAATAATCTAGCAGGCATATGGGGACTTGGGAGTCTTAATTCAGGAGAAAGATTAGAGCTATAAATGTAGAACTGGAAAGTCATCTGCATAGAGATGACCAGTGAATCAGTGAGAACTGATAAGATCAGTAAGAGAAAAGTGGAGAAATAGTAAAGTCCCAGCATGGTTCCTTGGTAAATCTGAGGAGATTGATAATGAACTCTCTAAAGAAGCTGAGATGAGGAGGGGTAGGAGGGAAGAAGAATAATGTCAGAAAAAGCTAAGGAGAAGAGTACATTGGGAAGATGTGCAAAGCTGTTCATTTAAGAGGTCTCGGTGGTCTTTTGTCAATTGTTGTCTTGGAGTCTAGTTTGCAAGAGAACTGGGAGATGAGTGGGGAGGTGGTGAAGAAATGGAGACTGAGCACAGATAGCTCTTTTTAGTAGTTTAGCAGTGAAAGGATGGAGAGAGAGATAGGTTTGTATTATGGTGAGATCTGGCGAAGTTTGTGTTAAGGATAAGAGAAAACTTGTTTGTTTGCAGACAGTAGAAAGAGATCTTGAATAAGAGAGCAGAGGAGTGATTGTTGGGCCAGACCCCTGAAGGAGACTATGTGCAAGAGAGCAGGTTGCTTCCTAGACTAGAGCAAAGGAAGAGTGCAGGATTGAAGAATTTTGAGGGGTGTAGTAGAAGGCATTAGGAAAGAGACACTCGCCTGGTTTTCATGGTAAAGTAAGGTTATAGATTGGGTAAGATATGGGATGTGGGATGGTCCTGAGGCCTCCAGGAGCCATTGTTTGGAGTGTGGCGAGCATGTCATTAATCTTTTGTTTAATACATACCTCATACCTTGTTAATACAGTTTGATAAATTGAGTCTATTAATTCTGTTGGTGTACAGTGTTTTTGGTGAGGAAATTTCTCTCAGTGCATATTGGCTTTTCTGCAACTTGGTTATTAGAGAGTGATTTAGAGACACAAAGGCTCAACAGCTTGACCAGGATCACACAACCAATAAAACCTAGTGCAACTTGAATGCAGCTCTTCCTGAGTCAGGCCAATTTACCATGGCTTTTGTGCAGGTTATTTTTGGTACGTAAACATTTGGAGATTTTAAATTCTTTCTAACTTTCTAACTTTGACCTAGAGATCCTCAGCTTTGCATTTTTCCACATTAGTGTTCCAATTTTGAATCTTGACTTTGATGTCCAGAGTTCTGTCCCCCACCTTTGTCTCATCCACAGATATGGTAGCATGTTTTCTGTGCCTTTAGGTCATAATAAAAATATTGAACAGGACAGAACCAAACATATAACCTTATAATACTGTTGTGTCCAATATAGAACCTGTCTTCAATTTGTTATCCATCCATTTCTTTCAGAAGTAAGTTCCTAATTGGGCCTCTGAAAGCATTTCCTAAAGAGATTATTTTACAGAGTATTGTTAGGTTCACTGAGGTTTAAGCCTTGTGGAGGATTTAGGAGCCTAATTTCTATATATCACATTGTTTCTTTGGGAAAATTTACAGTGACTTGTATGCGAACTTCTGGAGTCCTAAATTTGGTATTCCCTGAACTGGACAATGCTTTTATTCAAGGGGCTTATTCAGACTTTCTCTGCTTCATTTTCAAAGATCAAGGTATAACCATTTTGTAGAGAGGAGGAGAGTCAAAGCACAAAGATACTTTCATTAGATCAGAGTTGAGGATACATACCAAAATTGTGTGAACACTATACAGGAATGATGACTGATGTAACTCAGACTACTATATTTGATAATTTATTGAACCTTTTTTATATTGAACCACTTTTATATCCATTATTTATTTCTTAGAAAGTCAATTTGATTTGGTAGAAATAACACTGAGAAGTCAGATTTCTAAGCTACTGTGTATCTTGCTTGGTCAAGTTATATCACTTCTCTAGTCTTAGTTTAGGCCTCAGTAAAAGTAATTCCTTATATTTTTACAAGTCTGTGTACATTCCACAGTGAATGAGAATCTGTTTTGCTTTCTATGTCTTTACTACTGCAAAAAGTGCTGTAATAGATATTTTGATGTATAGATATTTTGTTCTCCTTGGGGTATATTCTTAGTTGTGGGATCTTTGGACAAAACTATGGGCATTTTTGGTATTTTTAAAAATATAATTCCAAGTGCTTTAAGAAATTCTCAGTTTCATTAAGAAATTTGTCTTCCTAGTCCTTCAATCTTTTATTATCTTTATTTTTATTTGTATTTTACTTATTTTTAATGATTTATAGCAGTATTTCATATCTTTGCTAATATTTTGAAATTCTTTGGATAATTATTTGTTCAAATCCTTTGACCACTGGGGAACTGATTGTCATCTGTACTCCCAAAATTGTAGCTCACAAGCCCCCACTGATGTGTTTATCTTTTAATAGTTGACCAGAAGACTCAGCTTAAAGAAAGCTCAAAGCAAAAGGCATTTCCTGGAATAGCATAGTGAAATGCTTTATAACAGAAAATGACTTACTACTTAATACTCAGGGCATGCCCTCCAGTCAGCATGCATACCATCAAAAAGGAGATTCTGCAAATATAAAGATTACCTGTGATGAACTTGCATACATGAATAATTCACATTTTAAATGAAGCAGGATCACTAGTGTTTACTTATATTGTCCCCACAGTATACCTTGCTGTGTGTGACATGTGGGCTGAATGTGTTGCCCCTCTGGATTCACTGGACCTATTCTTTGCAGGACGTATTGCTCCATTAATTTTAGTGATTGGCTTTCTGTAGGGCCTTTAGTTTTACTGGATGACTATAGTTTCTAAAGTCTACGGCAGAGATGTCAAACACACAGACTGCAGAGCTCCAGAGTGCAACCTGAACCAGCATGAAATATAATTGGAAATTTTTTTTCAACAAAATAAGTAAAAATACTACAATATAGACAACTTTACTTCTGAAAACTGTCAGTATGTATCCAGAAAGGATCCTTATTTCCCTATTTGTATTTGACTTTGACACTGCTGGTGTTAAAGCTGAAAATCTTTTGTAAGATACTGCCAAGATTTTTTGGAAAGAACCAGAATCTTTATTCTAGAAGTGGCAGGAAGCCTTCCTAGTTCAGCTTTCTTAGTATCTTAGCTTTTAGGTTTCTAAAATTTTGAGCAATGCGATCTCCATTTGAGGTACCAAACTCTCTCCTTCCAAACTTTGACATTTTCTGTGCAAAATTCGTAAGTTCAGAAAAGACACTTTAAATTCTCATTCCAGGCTCCATGCAAGTTAGAGATATAAATGGAAAAGCAAGATCATTTTTGCTTTCATTTTAGCTTACATTTTTAGTAGCTAACAGCTACAAGTCAGATGGAAAGGCATATGGTCCTTAGAATGCAAATGCAGAGCAAATAGTAATACATCATCTTTAATGTCATTCCCCTTGATAAAACCATACACATTCCTTATTTTGAATTGTTGATAGTGCAAATAGCTTTACTGGGGAGAACTTGGTTTTCCAGGCCTCCATTAGCTATGGCTGATGAGGAGGGAAGGACTGTAGCACCTGCAGAAGAACTTGCTGGGTCTCATCTTCGTGAGGTTTGCTACTCTGAATAATGGCTACATGGAAGCAGGTCCTGTGGGCTGGGATATTTTTGCTATTAATAGGGTCCTTAGGCTTTCCTGGCAAACTGGTCACTGGTTGGTGTTGACAGTGAGAAGGACAGTAGACCTTGCCCTAGTTCACAAGATAATCTGTATCTGAGGTGGAATAGTTACCTGTCTTCCTAACTCCCAAACCTAGTACTATGTGTACTACATTTTTCCCTTTTAAATTTTCTTAAATAACTTTTTTTTAAGTATTGGTATACATTCTATAATTTCAAATCATTGAGATTTACTTTGAAAGACCTGGTAACTTAAAAGCATTTTCTCCCCCCCCCCTTTTTTTAAATTGTTACCTAGAAGTGGGAGAAAGAGTATTTCTGTTGAGCCACTATAGTATAAATTTGACAGTAGAGGTGATGTGTCTGTCTTTGTATTCACAGCTCTACTTAGTGTTTTTTATTTGTTGTGTCTTTCTGTGCTTACTTTTTAATAAATCTCTTTTAGATCCTTTTATGGCAGAAAACATCCAGTACTGATGAATCTGGTTGAAGCTGTACACTTTAATAAATATCAACTGGCTTATGTAAATTTTTGCTTGGTATGATTTAATCTTACTTTTTAGCTGTTTCCAATTGGTTGGAAAAGTTAATGTGCTATGCAGTAACTTTGGGTTCAGCTTGCTTTGCAACTAACAAATTATAAAGCAGCTAATAAAGCCAAAAATTGAAGTCATATTTTGTTTGGGTGGTGATTGGAAAGAGTATGAAATACTTCTGTGTTCCTATTTTAAAAAATAGATTTTTATTTTTAGTATCCAAATCCTTTCTTCACTAGAAGAAATTTTCACTTATAGTACAGTATTTAAGAACTCTAAGCCTTAAACTTTTGTCACCTTTTTTCTCTTGTGGATTAAAATATAAAGAATGTAGTTACTGCTGGGTTTTTTTTTAACTACTCCTTTTTTGGTGGGTGGAGATGTGGGCTGTGCATATGCTAAGGTGCAAAATTTGAGTGTAAAAAGGAAGCCATGTAAAGATAACTAGGTTAGGTTTGTACTCAGTGATTACTTATTAGAATGGTGTTTTTGAGAGTAATTCTCCTCAAGGATTAAGTTGTTTGTATCTTATAGAATGGCAAAGGTACTGGCAGTGATGAGAGATGTCTGTTCTTTGCCTTTTAACCTTCCACAATAAAATATTTAAGCTGAAATCTTTTTTGGAGATTTTCAGGGCATAATAGTATGTTCCTTTTGAAATAATGAAAGAGGAATTCTCCTAGTATGGGAAATAAACAAAGAATTTATGTGACAGAAAATTGGGTTAAAAGTGTCTGATCAAAATGAAAATAAACAAGTTTTTACATTGAAAATATTACTAGATCAATTTTCAAGAGCTGTACAGAAGTGGTCATGATTTGAATTTGAACTATTTGAAGTTATCAATTTATATAAAATATGGTTATTGTTTCTAACCCAATGAAAAAATTTTAAAATAAGCTTTAATCTAGTTAATAATGTAATATAGTAGCAAAGGGCAAGAAAACTGAGTCAAATTTATTACAAAATAATTATTACAAAACAATAAATAATACAAAATAAAAAAAAATTTAAAAATTAAAAATTAGCAAATATCATAAACTGTATAACAATATAACAAAAAAGTTGTTAAATATTTTAGTAGTGTAGACTGAACTGTCTTTTTTGTCTTCCTGTGTTATCCCCATATCTCAGAGAATTTATATACTTTCACATTCTTCACACAGTATATCAAGTATAGATGAATGACCTGCTGCATTTTCTAAAATCACTAATGCTTTAAATTTGGTATTGTTGTCCTTGCAATATTTTTCTACTGTTAGGCTAAAATAACTTGAGCTTATTCTTTGAAAATAGCTCTGTAGTCTTATATGCTTTCTTGTTTGACCGATAAAGCCCTGGAAAGCAATCAGTAGTTTTAGATTGTAAGAACATGAAGATTTCAAGACCAATAGATAAGCACTGCTTTTCATTTAAAATCTCCTTTTGTTTTGCCTCCCTTAGCCCCTGTAAAAGTATTAGGTTATTCTTAGACAATTTAAAACCAAATTGAGCTTTTTTCTTAGAAATATAACTTCTAGAAGGTACCCTTTCTCAGAAAAACCTATTTTATTTAGATTAAAAGTGTGTTTATAAGTGTATTATCCTCCTTAGATTATCTTTTTCAAAACTATTTTTTCCCTGCCAAGTCTTCATCTGTACTGGCTGCCTCCAGTAATTTTAACACTATGCAGTTGAACTTGATTTTGAAAACAATTGAATCGGTCATGACTAGCAGTAAAAGTTTCTTCACTGTCCACTTGATTCTCATTTTCTTTCATTTCCTTAAAATAGAATCTTTTGACTAAATGACTACTCTAAGAACAGGTTTTTTTTTGTTTGTTTTCTTGTGATCTTCAATCCTTACAGCTAAAAGCTGTCTATTTCTATTCTTATTAACACTTCTGTTCTTTCTAATTGTTTGCAACTCATAAAAAGCTGATGCAACATTGCCCTTTTATTTTGCTTGCATGTTTTATAATATCTAATATCACGGATACAGGGCACCTTTGTCCTATTTTAAAATTGAAAAGTACTGACCTATACTGAGTGGTAACCTAGTGAGAAGAAAAGGGGATAGATAAAAAGATACTTTGTAATTATTAAACTGACAAGATTCAGCGACTATTCAGTATGGGATGGGAGTCTATGGTTATTCTGAGAATGTGATTCCCCTTAACAGAAGGAGGGAAGTTGGGGAGGGGGATGAATGTAAACTTCTGAAAGTCTTTTATTTGTTCTAATTATTTTTCTTTCCTTTGTTCAGTTCCTTTCCCAGACAGCTACAAAATTGATATTCTTGAAATGCAGGTCTGACCCTATCATTCCTCTGATGAACAAAATAAAATAGCTTCCTCTTGTCTCTAGGATAAAGTATAAATTCCTCTGGAGTTTGAAACCCTGTCACAATCTGGTTCCAGTATATTTTTCCTGACTTGTTTCACATTATCATCATCATTATTCAATAGTTATAATTACCATTATTTCCATACCATGTTACTTGCTGTTTCCTATTCTACTTTAGTCCCTTTATTCAAGGGGATCCTTGTTCTATCTTCCTCTCATTCCTGCCCTACCTTTCACCCTTGCTAGACTCCTGGGATATTCCCACGTCTCTTTTGAAATCTTTGATTCTGTTCTAGACGCAACTCAAGTGCCACCTTCTGTAGGAAGCCTTTCTGGATCCTCTTGGTTGTTAGCATTTGTTCTCCTTCTTGGTGGCCACCCCTTAATTTAGACCTGAATGGTTCCTTAGAGCTCAGGCTTCTTCTTTGCAAACTTAAGGAAACTAAGGCAGAGAGAAGTGAGGTAATTTGCTGAGGGTCAACCAGTTAGCATTTCTTTAAGCACCTGCTTATGCCAGTGCAAGGTTCTGGGGAAGCTTGTCCAAAATATAAGGCAATTCCTACTCTCACCCTGGACTTTACATTCTAATGAAAGAAATGGCAAGTATATAGAAAAAGTTATAGAAAAATACTGCATGAGTATAAAGTTAATAAATATGAATACATTCAAAATAGTTAAGTTTAAGGTCATTAAGGAGGAAGGACACGAGCAGATGTAGGGAACAAAAAATTTCATGAAGAAGATGGATCTTCAATTTCATTATAAAGGAAGAGAGGCATTCTTTGAGGCGGAGGTCAGGAAGCACAGAGACAAGAGATCAAATTTTGTGTAGGAGAGAAAGACTCATGGTGGGATAAGGAGGGTGTCAAGCATTTATTAACCCCCTGCCATGATCCAGACTCTGTGCTAATTACATTACAAGCATTATCTCATCATCATTTAAACAGAGTGCCAGTTTGGCAAGATCAGTTTGGAAAGGGATATAAAATCCAGCGAAGCTGGTAAAGGGTTGGGTCCAGATCATGGAGATTTAAAAACAGAGTGGAAGACTTTTATAGAGAGGCAGATGGGGAGGAGCCAGAGAAAACCCCTGGGTGGATTGAGTAGGTAAACCACATATACCTTTAAGGGAAATCCCCTATGGGATCCCATGATGGAGAAGATGAGGCAGAAAGTCCAATTGTAGGGAGCACAGGTAGGAGGTAAGAGCTAGAGCTAAGAAGGAAACCTAAGGAGTATGAAGGGAGAAGAGAAGAGAGCCCATGACAGGTAGGAGGCATGAATGACATGGATGGCAAAGGAGACTGAGAAGAGGAACAGTCAGAAAGGTAGGAGGAAAGCCAGGTAGGAGCAAGGTCTGAGAGAGGGTGGTTAACAGTGCCAAAGTTATCATTAGTATTTATTAAGCACCTGCTGTTTTCAAGCCATTGTGCTAAGTCCTGGCAAATGCAGCAAATATGTAGAGAATGATTAAGACTGAGAAGTTTACATCAGATTTAGGGATTAAACGATTATTAGTACTTTTGGAGAAGATTTCAATTGAATAAAGGTTGAAGCCAGTTTGCAAAGTTTGAGGGAAGAGAAAGGGGAGATATTGATTTTGGGAGAGAGAAGAGCAATGTGATGATTTTTTTAAGTATGGGGAAGACATGGGCATCTTTGAAAAGAGTAGAGAAGGAATTAGTTAAGAAGAGATAGAAAATTTCACAAAAGTTGGAAGTGGGTTGATAATTGACTGTGTAATATATTGCAGAATACAGGAGGGAATGAGATCAGATATATACAGGAGAGGGGCTATGCCTTTTGTGATAGACTGGGGGAGAGTAAGTAGTAATGGGAGATGAAACCAAGCATTTGGCAAATTAGATAAGGAGCTCGCATGAAATGACAGTTATTCTCAGTAAACAAGCGTGCTCCTCAGCTGTGGGGGAGGAGATGGAACTTGAGTAGGAAAAGTTAAGTGTTACTATAGTATTTTAGGGAGGGGAGTTAGGGAATTAATTAGAGAACAAATAAAAGTAATTCTTTGCTATGATAATTGCTCAGTTGAGGTCAGATGACACAAATTTGTAATGTACCCAAGAGCTTTCCTCTAACTTCTCAATGGCTAATGTGTATTAATAGAAGAAAAAAATGTGGAGAGTTAATCCAAGACAGGTTTGACACAAGATGTTGTGATAAAGGAGCAAGGATCTTGAAGAGAGAATTATAGAGTTTAAATGACTATTGAGTTGAAATTGGATGAAAATAAAGTCAGAGGCAAGGGTAATGAACTCAGAAAGCATTGAGAGGTAAAAAAAAAAAAATTGGAGGCAATCATTTAGAACAGATTTAAGTGGGAGTGAAATAGAAAGAGATTGATAAGTAGATATGGTGAAGTGGAGAATGGAAAAGTTAAAATGAACTAACTGGTTAGAACCTCAGTCAATTTTGATAATTGGGTGATTGTTGTTGGAGGCATGGGATACTGAGGAGGCCTGGGATATGAGGCACAGGATTTGGATTCAGGTCTTTCTGACTTCAAACCCATTACTTTGTATATATTTGCTTTTATTTATCTGTTTACTGGGTTTTGAGCATTTTTCCATTTTTGTTTTTGTTTTTGATGTCTAATAGAGTATATTAGGTATGTGATGAATTGAATTATTGAACTTTTTAAAAAAGACATACCAGAAGTATGCCTGTTACAATGCTTTCCTTAGTAATCCTTACATACTTCTGGTAAGTCTTTAAAAACAAAACAAAACAAAACAAAACAAAACAAAACAAACAAACAAAAAAAGCAGTCAGCCACAAACATCTATCTAGTTAGCATTTGCTGGTACCATGCTTCAGAAGCTATTTAGATTCCTGACCTTTGTCTTTTCTCATTGTTTCTGCTTTACTGTTTAGTTCTCACTCTAAATACACCCCCTCCTTTGATCCTGCAGTCTAAGGATCCCCATTGAGAAGTCCTCTTTGTGAACTGAAACACCCTGAGGGATAGGGGTTCTGGGATTGACCCTAAACAAAAGCCTGGAAGAAAGGCACTGTGAACATATCAAAAAGCAAATTTACTATAAGTTCATCTGTGTGATATCTGTTACAGATTAATAAAATGGAGCACTAAGTAAGAATTTGAAATTTACTGCCTTCACTTTCTCTTGTTTGAATTGGGTTACTTTTTATTTTTCTTCAATAAAGTAATAGTTTAATTGCCATATCAAAACTTTCAGTATTAACAATTAATTTAATTGAATGGCTGCTAAATATTAATTATAAATACATTGCTGATATCTACATTTTCTTGTGTTATACGTAAAGCTAATATTCTTTTTAAAATTCCTTAGGCAAATACTGTGGTCTGGGGTTGCAGCTGAACCATTCAATTGAATCAAAAAGCAATGAAATGACAGTGCTATTCATGAGTGGAACCCATATTTCTGGGCGTGGATTTTTGGCTTCCTATTCGATTATAGATAAACCAGGTAATTTTTACTTTTCATAGTTTCCCATATATTGCTAATTAAAATGTTATCTAAATAGTTTATAAGTTCAAGACAGAAGGAAGATGGACTCTACCAAAACTTTATTCTTTGTGAAAACAGTAAGCACCCATCCAGAATTGATGAAAATGACTTAAAATGTTTCATGCTATCCCATAAAGTCCTTTCCTCAGCAGAGGAATGCTATCTTTTTCACTTCAACTTTATGATAAATAAAAATATTTAGAAAAGATTTTAACATAATGTAAATGTAAAACTTTATCATTCAGATGTAAACATACCATTTCATATCTGTATTTGACCATGATAGGATAGAATGAAAATTTTTTTATCATGAAATGTATACTTAAAATAGAATTACATTTATATTTATTTAAAATAAATATAGATTTTAGTTTATTTTGTACAACCAATATATGTAATGTTTGTTAATCTCATAATTGAACATTAGTAATACTGGGACCAGGTACCCATCTTCATGAATCTGCAAATAGGAATATCAAGTGAAGGAAATAAAGATACCAGTGTAACCAAGAAAATGTATCTTGAAAGCCATAGGAAGAAGATAAAAATATCAAAGACACAGGGGGTGGTCAAAACTGTCACTTGCTGCAGAGAAATTAAGGGTACTGAGAAAAGGCTATTGATTTTAGTTAGTAGGATATGGCCTTTTATGAACAGAAGATAATTTTTAAGAGTTTGGGGAAACAGTTTAAATGTACTTATTAGAAAGATCATCATGAATATTGAGGTCAGAGAGGATAATGGCAAATTCTGGGTTGGAGGGAGGAAGATAAATGGGAGAACTACAGACTGCAAAGAGACAGCACCTTGAAATTGGTATATTGTAACCCCAAAGATGGGGAGACAGGGATGTTTTTAGATGTGAATTTTGAAGGAGGAAAGTTTATTGAGTAATAGTGGCAAAGTAGGTGCTAGTAGAACGTAAGGAATATATCAGTCCCTCCCCAGATCCTCTTTAAGGAAGCCAAGAACGATTTTCCTTTCTTCCTAGAGGAAGATAAAATGGATCTGTTGTCCCAGGATTCTGTTGTACAAAAAGACAGAGGATCTGCTTGACAAGGTTTAAGATGAAGAATAGTTCGCTTATAATAAAGCAAAAGCATTCCAAGGACTTAAGCCTTTGAGAATGAGGGAGATTTGTTTAGAATATAGCTTGAGATTCTAGGAGTACAGAGCAAGGGGATAGGAATGTGGTGGGCAGGACTGGAGTGGAATGTGAGAAGGGAAGAATAAGAGCCTTAGGTGCTAGCAGAGGAGCTATCTGAATATTTGCCAAGTCTTCAACATTTTTTCATTACAAAATATCTTTTATCTGTGCCCTTAATACCTCTCAGATAGATCATTACAAAGGCTTGCCCTGTTTCTTTACCTGCTGCTAATTTTCTAACCTTCAGTCTGTATATTACACATTGCTAAATTGTATTCCCAAAGCACAGGCCTTTCTGTGACACCCCCCCCCATCAAGAAGTTCCCATTGCCCCTTGGTTGCTTCTTTGGGACAAAGTTTTTAGAATTACACCTGTTCCATAAAGCCTTCCCTAATCTCCCCACACCTTTCCGTACCCACTAGGTTAAATTCAAGGTTTTTTAAGTTATCTTTTTATATATGACATATATTGGAGTTTTCCTTCCCATCAGAAATCTATCCTTTTAACAAAAAACAATAGGAAAAATGTTTCATAAAACTAAATAGCACATGAGTTAAGTACTGTATTATATGCAATATTCCATACACATGGGGCCCGATTTCTGCAGTTATCTCTTCTTTGGGGGACACTCTTGGTCATTATAATTTCATGGCATTAAATTCGAATTTCTCTGCTGGCTTTTCCTTTTATGCTGTTGTAGTTGTGTCTTGTTTTCCTGCGTCTGCTTTTTTTACCTTATCAGTTTATATACATCTTCCTCTTCCTCTTTCTATTCTTCATATTTGTTCCTTACAATGTACTACTATTTCATTGCATTCATATACTCCAGCTTTTATAGCTATTCCCTACTGTGTGGGCATTTATTTTGTTTCTTTCATATTATAAAAAGTGCTGCTATGAATATTTTGGTATATATTAGGCCTTTTTGTCATTGACCTCTTTGGGGTGTATGCTTACATCTCCCTGAAGAATCTTGAATCAAAGAGTATCAGCATTTTATTCTCTTTCTTAAGAGTTTCAAATTGTTTTCCAGAATGATTGCTCCAATTCGTAATCAAACCTTGTATATCTATTGAGGTTCCACTTTTGCAACCTTTTTTGTAGGCTTTTTCATTATTATTCTTGTAGTCAGGAAGTTTTTTCTTTTGTTCCTCAAACATCTTTATGTATAGAGTCAATTCCTAGAATCTTTTCCCCATTTTATTGGAGGGACTTTTAGCATCATTTGAGATAATATTCTGCCTCCATTATTTTTAACTTAAATTCTTGTTTATTGTCATAATTTCCTTATCTTCTGTCTTTCCCTCTGGTTCCCTGCCACATCTTTTCTTTGTCTCTTCCTATTTTTGCCATCTACCTCTTCTCCCCCGACTTCTCATTTTTCCTTTCACAACCTTGATCCCCAAGGCAGCCAGTTTGGTTCTGCATTGTTTTCCATCTCTAAATCTTTTGCCTTGCCATTCATACTCTCTCAGTCTTCAGTCTTGGGTTACACTCATTATGTGCCTTCTCTTTACCCTACCTAACTCTAGTACTGGAGTAAGTCTTACAACCTTGCCATCTGTGTCCATTATACATTCTTACTATCTGATATGAAGGAGGCCATAGTTGCTTTTTATCAGTCCTTTTATTCTTCCCTTAATGATTCCCTTGTACGACTTCTATAGTAGCTATCTCAGACTTTCTTCACAAGTTTCTAATGCTACAAAACCTTATCTCTCAGCAAATGGCCTTGACTTTTACTTTACTGAAAAAGTTGAAGACCTTTGTTGTTTACTGTCTAGGATTTACCGTAAATTATTTCCTAGGTTGAATTTCGGTTTCTTAAAATGGCTTTTCCCCTTTCTAAGATTAACCTGTTTCATTTCCTTTATTGCCAGGCGACTATTCCCTCTATTTCTCTCTCTTTTTCCTCTTCTTTTTCTTTGTTGTCTTCACACTCTCCCTATTTACAGGCTCCAGACATGGTCATATATTTTCCCATCATTAAAAACCTTCACTTGGGGCAGCTAAGTGGTACAGTGGATAGAGTACCAGCCCTGAAGTCAGGAGGACCTGAGTTCAAATGTGGTCTCAGACACTTAACACTTCTTAGCTGTGTGACCCTGGACAAGTCACTTAACCCCAACTGCCTCAGCAAAAAACAAACCAAAAAACCTTCACTTAGTCCTGCCATCCCATATTATATTTGGTTACTTTTCCTTCCCAGATTTGACCTCCAAGTTATGAGAAAGCATTGCCCACTCTTGTGTCTTCACTTCCTCAATTTCCATTCAATTCTCAACTCCTTATACTTGAGTTCCCAATCTTAATAGTAGATTGAAACTCTTTTCTGAAATTTTTCATGAGCTCTTGTGATCATTTCCATATGCAAAGAATAATAGGTAAAAAGTATTATGTATGTAACCACAAGTCTTGACTTCATATACTTTAGATTTTATAAATATATATATACATATATATGAATATATGAACATAATATGATAATTCTGCTGTGTGTTTTCTCAGTGTTTCATTTTTGCTCCTTTCTCTCTTTTTCTTTGCATTATCATCATCTCTCCTTGAAAAAAAAAACAAAACAAATCTGTGTAATCTGATCTCTCAACTTCTAAGTCTGATAGTCTTCTAATCCTTATCCTTCTCAGTCTTCATACTTGTCCCTTCTGCAAGTTTGTTGGTGACATCTCTACAATATTCTTTTCTCCTATTTTTAGAAACTTTTTTCTCTCAGTATTACTATTTTCTTTCTGATTGTTCCTCTCTTCTCCACTGTTTCTCTTTCATCCCATATACTTGAACTATAGGTGTACCCAAAGGCTCTTTTCTGGACTCCATTCTTTTTATACTTTCCCCTTTGGTGATCTTATCTGTTTTCAATTTTCATTTCTGCAAATGACTATGCATCCACTCCCAGTTTTTTCCTTAGGAACTTTAGTCCTGCATCTCTAATTTCTGGAAATACCAACTAGATGTCCCATTGAAATTTCAAACCCACTTCTGTACCATCCTGAGTTTAGCAGTTTTCTCCACTTTCCTGAATTTATCCATCCTCTTATTTTGTTGAAGACCTCATTACTTTTCCAACGACCCAGATTTGTAATTTTAGTCATTTTACATACTTCCTCCTTCTTTACTCCCCACATCCATTCATTTGCTAAATCTTGTCAATTTTACTTGAAGGATCTCTCACATCTGCCCCTTTTCCTCCATTCATATGACTACCACCTTTATTATTTATTATCCAATGATTATAATTACCTCTGATCTTATTTTCATGCTTCTAGTTTTTCCTTTTACTCCCTTCCCACAGATAACCAAAATAAATGTCTTTAAGGAACCAGTCTGATACTACTTAAAGAAGCCTAATTTAGGAATGAATTGTGGGAAGAAAAGTTATTTATTCGATCCAGCAGATACTCATTAAATAGAGTCCTGAAGATCAATAGGAAGATTTGAAAAAATAAATAGTTCTTGGCATCTTGAAGTTTACAATTTAATAGGATACAATCTGAGTATTATAATCTGGTTTATAGTAAGATATACACAAATAGCTTTAATACAAATTAGAAAGTGATTAACTGACTAGGAAAAGTCAAATAGGGAGTTGGTTCCCTCTAAGGGGCTCAGGAAAAGGCTTTGCCTAATTGAGGATTTCATAACTGAATGAAGAGAAGGATTTCAACAGGTGATAATGTGAAGGGAGTTTGTTTCAGTCATGGGAATAGTTTGTGCAGATGCACACTGAAGGGAGGCCAAAAAATTAGGAAATATCTCATAATCTAGTTTGAGTAGGATAGACATGTTCTGCAGACAAAGGAGAATAATGTGAAATAAACTTGGAAAGGTAGGTTGGGCCCAGATTCTGGAGGCTCCTGAATGTTAGGAAAGGTCATTCATATGAGATAAGAGCCATATAAATGTTAGTAGTTGTTATTTTCTGGTATAGGCGATTAAAAGCCATTGATAAGAAGGAAAGGGATATTGTTAGCCTTACTCATCAGGAGGATGACAGCAGTTGTATGAAGAGTTTGGAGAAAGAAGAGACCAAATGCATGTAGACCCATTTAGGAAGCTATCATAATAGTTCAGATAAAGGAAATTAGGATCTTATATTATTATAAAGTAGAAAGGAAAGAATGTGTATTACTTTAAACACAAGAATTGAAAAGTTGAAGAAGTTCACATTGGTTGATTGAAAATAAGTAAAATAAGAGGTGAAATCATTTGTTAAAAGAAAGGGTATTCGGTGTGTTCAGGGCAAGTGAAGGAGGTTTTAAAGGAGCCACATTGGTAGACAATTAGAAATGAATAAAAGCATTTCTTTTCAGTTTTTGTAGGTTCAGGTGAGTGTAGTTAGAATAAATTTTAAGCGTAAACCATTAGAGAAATTCTCCTAGTAAGGGAAGAAAAGGGAATTAGTGCCTTTAAGTGCCCAACACTATGCTAAACTCTCTACAAATCTCATCTCATTTGATCCTCAAAACAACTGTGGGAGGTAGGTTGAGGAAGATCAGGAAGAAATAGGTTAAATTAATTGCCTAGGGTTACTTAGCTAGTATGGGTCTAAGACTGGATTTGAACTCAAGATCTAACACCAGAGCCAGTGTTCTTTCCACAGTACTACTTAACTAGTAGTTAGCAACTTAGAAGCAGTAGTAGAGGGTGTTGAAAGGTAGAATTCCATTGGTTGTTGTTATACCACTAATTACCAACCTCACTTAACATGGGACTGAAGCATTCCCAGAGTCCCAGAATCTCAGAATTGACAGAAACCTCTAGTCTGACACATATTTTTCCAATAAATGATCATCAGACATTTACTTCAAGATTCCTGATATATTTCATTCTATGTTTGATCAGCTTTAATTGTTAAGAAATTTTTCTTTACCTCAAACCTAATTGTTTTGTTTTTGTAACTTACTGCTCCTGGCTCTGTCCTCTGGGCCAAGAACAAAACTTTTCAGCTCTTTCAGGCTGGAAGACCGCCCTTACCCCCAGCCCCCAACACATCTTCTGTTCTCCAGGTTAAACTTTGTCATTTCTTTCAATCAATTCACATGTGGTGTAAATTTGAATCTCCTCCCCATCTGGATTGCCTTCTCTAAATACCCTTAAGAGTATCCTTTCTGAAGATGGCGGAGTGAAAAGGTGACTTTCTGCCTCTCCTCCGATCTTCTCTCAAATCAACAATAAAATAAGCCTCTGAACTGATCTTCAAGTCAACGAACTCAGAAATATTTGGGCACAGCTCTCTGGAGAACTTCATATCAGGTTAGTCGGACTCGGACAGAGAGATAAATAGACGACAACTGTGCAGGCCGGAAGTGAGGGTGGGACTCAGCTCGGCTCATCGTGGAAGAAATTCCAAACTCCAAACTCCAAATTCCAAACACCTGGAGTTTATCTGAGGCACTTGGGACACTCTGCCCTGATTGGGGACAGGTGTTCTGGCAGACTTGCCTTGTTTAAGGAGTAATTCGGACTTAGTCCTAGCCCCCACCGGCCCAGAACCTTAAATCAACTCGCCGAAGTGCCCCAGGGCAAAGCGTCTTCAGCCGAGGTTTTTTTTTTTCCCCTACCTTAAAGAGATATCCACTCTGTCTAAAAAAAAAAAAAAAATGATGAAGAAGCAAAAGAGAGCTCTCACCATAGACAGCTTTTATCAAGGCAAAGAAACGACCTCAGATACAGAGGTTTCTTTAGACAAAAATCCAGAAAAAAACAGCAACGACCATCACTGGTCCCCGTTTCAAAAGGCCTTTCTGGAAGATTGCATAAAGAACCTCAAAAGAGAGCTGAAGGATAAATGGGAAAATAAATTGAAATCAGTGCAAGAAGGATACAGTATCTTGCAAGAAGGATATGATGCTCTGCAAAAGAGATATGAAAAAGACACCAATTTATTAAAAAATAAAATTAGTGAAGTGGAAAAAGAGTGCAGTGAACAAATTGGCTAGTTACAAAAGGAACTTAAAAAGGTAACTGAAGAAAACAACACCTTAAAAATAAGAATTGAACAAATGCAAGTGAATGACTCACTAAGACTTGAAGAATCAGTCAAACAAAAACAAAAAAATGAAAAATTAGAAGAAAATATGAAATATCTCCTAGGAAAAACAACTGACTTAGAAAATAGATCTAGGAGAGACAATCTAAGGATTATTGGACTTCCTGAAAGCCATGATCAAAAAAAGAATCTAAACACTATCTTCCAGGAAATCCTGAAAGAAAACTGCCCTGAGATTGTAGAATCAAAGGGCAAAATCAGCATTGAAAGAATTCACCGATCACCTCCTGAAAGAGACCCCAAAATTAAAACCCCAAGGAATATCGTGGCTAAATTTCAGGACTATAGCACCAAGGAACAGATTCTGCTAGCAGCTAGAAAGAAACAATTCAAATACCGAGGATCAATAATTAGAATCTGTCAGGATCTGTCAGCTTCCACACTGAAGGATCGAAGGGCCTGGAACCAGATATTCCGAAGGGCAAAGGAACTTGGATTACAGCCAAGAATAACTTATCCAGCTAGAATGAGCATTATCCTCCAGGGAAGAAGATGGTCATTCAATGATATAGGTGAATTTCACCTATTTCTAATGAAAAGACTGGATCTGAACAAAAAATTCGACACCCAAACACAGAACTCAAGAGATGCATAAAAAGGTAAAAAGGAAAGGACTCTTGAGAACTTTATTTTTACTAGGGGGATACTCAAAGTCTGGGGGTATAATTAACTAAATATTACTTTGATAATACGAAAAAGAGAACTAGAGGGGAAAAGGTTGTCATACTGGGGAAAAGAGGGAAAAAGTGGTAAAATAAGATCTAAAAAAAAGGAAATAAAAACAAGGTAAAATCACTTGAAGAGGCAAAGAAAACCTAATATAATTGAGAGAAAGAGGGGAGGGAGACGAGCACTGTGTAAATCTTACTCTCATCAGGTTGGGCTCTAAAAGTGTATATCAGACATT
>JAJPUD010001331.1:211138-291845 GCA_023553655.1 Myrmecobius fasciatus
CCTATCAATTGTTGAACTGAATAAAGGAGCAAATTATATTTTGTATGAAGAAATTTTCATCCTATTCTGTCTTTTATTATTTAAGTAAAAGTGTAGGGAAATACAGACTTGGGCTTTTTTGGAAGCATATAGATCAGTGTCTAAAACATACGAAGTGCTTAGTCTGGCAACTTTAAAATAGCTAAATTGCACATTTAAAATCAGGAGAGTTGGTTACAAAAACATTAAGTATATTTTGATTATATAATCACTTCATGTAGCCAGCATATTAATATTTGGCTATTTTAAAGAAACAGTTTTATGAGACTATTTTACGCAGTAATTTAATCTTCAGATTGGTTTGTTTTGATCTTATGATACTTATAAATTTAAGTAAAACTAAACTTTTAAATAAACATCTCATGAAAGAAGCTATAAAATTTCTAGCCTTTTTTGATTTTTCTTCCATTTAAGACTTTGAAGTTTTACTTAAAATCTTGTTGAAAGGATATTTATTAGCATCATTGAGAATATTGCTTTCCAGGTATAAATAAAAATTTATTGACTTAATATTAGAATTACTTAATTGTGAATTTAAAAAAAAACTATTAGAATTAATTGTGAAACATGAATATTTGCACCCAAACTTGTTTTAACCTTTGCTTTAAATTAAAATTGTAGTTATTAAGTATTGTTGATTCATCATCTCAATCAATCAGTAAATAATTTTTTAAAAAAGCATTCACTACGTGCCAAGCCCTTTGCCAAGCACTAGGGATACAAAAAGTGGTAAAAAAAAAATAGCCCTTGCCTTCTACAAAATAATGGGGGAGACAACCCTTGACACATATATACAAATAAGCCATATACAGGTTAAATGGAAAATAATTACCAGGGATGGTTAAGAATTAAGAGTAGTTGGAAAAGGCTTACTATAGAAGGATGGGATTCCAGGAAGGCAGGAAAGTCAGTAGACAGAGATGAGAAGGCTCATTGTTCCAGGCATGTGGCAAGTAGCCAAAGAAAATGCCCAGAGCCAAAGGATGGAGTATCTTCAGCCAGAAGGCCAGGATAACAGGATATAAGAGTATGTGATGGGGAGTAGGTATAAGGAAACTAGAAAGATAGGAAAGGCCTAGATTACAAAAGACTTTTAATACAAATGGAGGATTTTGTATTTGATTTTGGAGATTGGGGAGCCACAGGATTTTATTGAATAGGAAAGTAAACTGGCCAGGCTTGCAAATCACTTTTGTGGTAAAACTGGGGATGGATTGGAGTGGAGAGTTTTGGCAGTTTCAGTTATCTAGGCTTGAGGTGATTGAGCCTTTCCTAGAGTGGTAGAAGTGTTGGGGGGGGGGAGAAGGTATGTTCAGAAGATGTGATAAAGGTGAATTCTATAGTTTTGGCAACAGCTTGGAGCTGGAGAGGGAGAAGTAGTGAAGAATATAGGATGACTCTTAGGCTGAAGCCTGAGGGGCTGGGGGACGGTGTTACCTCTAGTAGTAGGGCAGGAAGGCAGTAGGGAAGGTTTAGGAGGACGTTCTGGGCATGTTGTTATGTCCGTTGGATCTTCAGTTTGAGATGCATGGAAGCCAGTTAGAGATGTGAGCTTGAATTTGGAACTATTCTCAAAAAGTTATCAAACTGTGCATACCCTTTGACCCAGCAGTGTTTCTATTGGGTTTATATCCCAAAGAGATCTTAAAGGAAGGAAAGGGCCCCACATGTGCAAAAATGTTTGTGGCAGCCCTTTTTGTAGTGGCAAGGAACTGGAAACTGAAAGGATGCCCATCAATTGGAGAATGGCTGAATAAATTATTGTATATGAATGTTATGGAATATTATTGCTCTGTAAGAAATGACCAACAGGAGGATTTCAGAGAGTCCTGGAGAGACTTGCATGAACTGATACTGAGTGAAATGAGCAGAACCAGGAGATCATTATACACAGCAACAATACTATATAATGATCAATTCTGATGGACTTGGCTCTCTTCAACAATGAAATGTTTCAAACCAGTTCCAGTTGTTCAGTGAAGAAAGCCATATACATCCAGAGAGAGGGGTGTGAAATGTGGACCACAACATAACATTTTCATGCTCTCTATTGATGTTGCTTGCATTGTGTTTCCTTTCTCTGATTTTTTTTTCTTGTAGATACAATTTTTCTTGCACAACAATAAGTGGAAATTTGTATACATGTATTCAATTTGTCAAGGATTTTAACATAATTAACATGTAGTGGATTTCCTGCCATCTAGGGGAGGGGTGGGGAGTAGGGGGGGAAATTTGTAACAGAAAGCTTTGTAAGGGTCAATGTTGAAGAATTACCCATATATATGTTTTGCAAATAAAAAGTTTTAATAAAAAAAAAATTAGAGATGTGAGCTTGGAGACTGGGGCGGGATAGATGTGAGCAACGTCCGCATAGAGTAAGTACATGGGAACAGGTATGGTCACCAAGGGGAGAAATGGAGAGGGCAAAGAGAAAAGGGCCAGTGAGAGGTCCCAGTCCATGAAGAAGACACGGAAGATGTGGATTTGTAGGAGACTCACTCAGGATGGTTGTATGATTTTTTCCCCTACTTTCGTTTAGCAGGATATGTTTAGAATTTAGCAAAAGTGGGAGTGATCTAAAATTGAAACTAGGCAGGACATAATAGGCAAAAATAAATAAATAAAGAAGGGCTGGGAATTCAAGAGAGGAAAATGGCATAGAGGTGAATTGGTGACATTGTGATTAGTCTTTTCTTAACTCAAGAAAGGTTCCCTATCCCAGGCTCTGTGCATCTTTGTCTTCAAAACTCAGTAAAATGCTGAGTACCTCTAAAAGTTCTCTTCTGATAAAAATGGGTAATATGGAACACATTTGGAGTTCTTGTAACAAGGTGCCATGTTAGATCCTTTAGGTATGATGTGGAAGACATTGTTTATGCCTAACCAGAATTAGCCTAGTAGATTCGGATGTCAGTCTACTTTGGGATTTCCTTTGGATGCATTTGAATGTAATGGTTGCTGGTGACCCTAAGCATTTATATTTGTAGTTTTTTTTTCTTGTTTCATAGTTGTAAACTTTCTACTTTAGCATTAAAAACTTGACACAGACTCAAGATTGTCTCATTAACATTCTAAAACTTAATAGGTGTGTTTTTACTCGGCCAATTCTCACTGCTAGGTGTCCAGGATTGTATCAACAATGTTATAGAGTTGAAGGCAAATGGCTTAAAGGAGCATAGAATTTAGGAACTGGAAGGAATCTTAGGCATCTATTAGTCCAACCTCATCTTGAAAATGATGCCCAAGGTCATTAAACATTCTTAGTCACATAGCTTTCTGTATTAAAGGCCTTTATTGATTTTTGTTATGGTTTGTGATTCTTTGGATATCCATTATTATATCAACAAAGAGTTTAGATATGGGCAGTTCACCTTAATTTTTTAAAGTGGCTCTTCTACAGTGTATCAAGACAATTACCACTATCCTTTTTTGAGTCCTTCTACTCTTTTGTTTATAACCAAGTAGCTAACAATATCTTTGTTATATATAGCAAGATATTGATTGCTAGATAAGAAATATTTCTTACTTAAATTTGAAATTTTTAATAGAAATTATATTTTCAGCTTTTAATAAATACTCATCTGTATCATTAAACGATGTATATATTATGACACTAGGCAGTATGGTGTTCATCAGACAAAATAGAGCACATGAAGGAAAATATTTTTTTCATTATCAAGAAACTTAAAATATAAATGCTGTTTACATAATTTTGGGGCTTAGTATTTGAGGGTTCCTGAGTTATAAATTCTCTGTGGTACTGCTTCCTACTTTATTAATATAATATTTTTTCATTTTTTTCTAGATCTAATTACTTGTTTAGATACTGCAACTAATTTTTTGGAGCCAGAGTTCAGGTATGACTGAATTTCACACTTTATTTACTTATTTTCTTATTCATCTACCATTTTTATTTACATATTATTAAATTGATGAAGACAATACATGATATTATTATTCTTCCAAGACTCTTATATACTTACATGAAAATCAGTGTTCTTGCCATATTTCAAAAATATACCAGAATTTACCTTCATTATAATTTTAAAAATCTTTTTTCCGATTGAAACCGACACTTTAATCTCAACTTAATCTCATAACTTCATAATAATCATCTGAAGTAGTCAGTGCAAGTTTTTTATTATCCCCATTTTGCAGGTGAATAAACTGAGAAAAAGAATAGTGACATGAATTTAAAACTAGGAGAATTATTGCTTCAGAGCTTTTAAAAAACACTTATTATGTAAGATAAAGGGAAGGTAGAAAATGGGCAAAGTACATTTACTTATGTTTTATAAAAATATAAAACAGTGTTTTGAATTTTTATTCAAACTTCTTATTTTTCAATGCAACTTAACTTTCTTTTTCTGCCTTTATAAAAAATATATAACTAGCAAATATATATAGTTAACTACATATTTAACTATATATAACTAGTTATATTTAAACTAAACAAAAAGTTTACTTATCTACACCCAAATCAGCAGTAATATGTAGGGTTATTACGAATTATTAGTCTTTTTTTAGTTGTACTTCAATTAGTGGCATTTTAAAATTTTGCTTAATCACAAATTGGTTCTACTGCTTTTTTTTTTTAACTTTGGAAGTTCATAAAATAAAGCACCTTTTAAATAGATTTGATATTTGGGGTTGGGTATTTTATTTTTATTTTATTTATTTTATATTCTTGATTGCTCTCTTTCAAAGTTTGTTGAAATTTCAGTTAGTAGTTAATGATGTAGAAACACAAACATCACTGACTTGATTTCCAAAGGATAATAATAATAGTATTTTTTAAAGTGGGTAAATGCTAAGTCTGCTCTTACAGTAAGTTAAATCATGTCATTTTAAAGCTTAAAAGACTTTTAACGTCTAGTTGATACTCTTAATTTTATAGATTGAGCAAGTTAACTTCAAGTTTTTTGAAATTCTTCAGTGATAGTAGAGACAGCACATATTGTAGTCTCAAGAAATTTACTAACTATATGACTAGACAAATGACTTAACAAATGACTTAATTCCTGTTCATTTCCATTTTATCATCTGTAAAATAGGTATATTAATAGCATTTACCTCCCAGGAATGTTATGATCATCAAATGAGATAATTGTATAATATTTAACAGTGCCTGACCACATACATAGAAAGTGCTATATAAATGTAAACCATTTTTAGCAATAGTGAATGAGTAAGAATCTATGGCCTTTATTTACTTTTTTTTTAGTTAATCATTCTCTTCTACTTTGTAAGTCTGATAAAATCCCCCCCTTTTTTATCAACAGTATTCTTTTTCCTTTTTAAAAACATTTTCTTTTTTTTCTTTTGAATTTAACCAGCATCAACAAGCATGATCATTTCCTTATAAAAAGAATTTTCAGAAAAAGATATCATAAATGAAATCATATCTTTTAGATGGTTTTCCTTAAATTTGTTAAATTTCACATTACAGCACCAGCACTGCATTGCTTAGTCTCCTTTTTTGTCCTATTTTTTAAAATGTTTCATTGATGTTCTCGAAAATCTGTTACTACTTACCTTCACAACTTCTCCCTCCCCCAATATAATAAAAACTGCTCCTTGTAACAAATATAGTCAAACAAAACAAATTCATCTCTAGGCATTTCTAAAAGTGTGTATCCCATGCTGCACCTCAAATCATTGCTTTTTTTCACATTTTCTTAAGAAACATGAATTTCATGACATGAACTTCACAGATGACCAGTGGCTGTGAAAAAAACGGGACCACTAAGCCATGAATGGTTTTTACAGTTTAGATGTAGAAGCTGAACACTTAATTGATTTAAAGTAATGTTATTGGCTAAAGGTATAACAGCGTACACTCTTGAAATTGTTTTCATCTTGCAGTAAGTACTGTCCAGCAGGCTGCCTTGTTCCTTTTGCTGAGATTTCTGGAACTATTCCTCACGGATATAGAGATGTAAGTTTGGATGTAGATTTTATTTAAAAGTTCTTTTTAATAACGCATACTTACATACATATTTATTTTTTAGAGTTAGAACATGTAGGTATACTTTTTTTTTAGCCTTTTTATGAATCTTTTTTTTTTTTTTTGCTTTTTTTTTTAATGAGGCAATTAGGGTTAAGTGACTTGCCCAGGGTCACACAGCTAAGGAATGTTAAGTGTCTAAGATCAGATTTGAACTCAGGTTTTCCTGACTTCAGGGCTGGTGCTCTATCCACTGCGCCACCTAGCTGCCCCCCCCCCTTTTTTTTAAGGAATTGGTTGTTAGTGTTTTTAATTTCCTTACTTCTGCTAATGGCATCATTCTTCTCACCAAATTTTGCAACCTGACTCATTTTTGACTTTCACTTACCTTTGCATAGTTAATCAGTTGCCATGGCTTCTCATTTTTACTTGTTGAATATTCCATGCATTTGTCCCCTTCTGTTCATCACCATCCTTTGTCTAGATTTTTTCTCTAGCCTCCTAAAGGTTATCTCTTCTCTCTACCACCATTTATTCTCTTTCTTCTCTATTCCATTTCCCCCATGCTGCCAGATTAATATTCCTAAAGGTCTTAACCCTTCTTAAGAGGTTGTTGCCTTTAGGTCAAAATACAAATCTTGACTCTTTTGGAATCTATCTCCACTTTGTATTTTGAAGCTAATTAAATAGTATTTTTACTATTCCCTGTGTATTTTTCTGTAAATAGTGTATTTGCACAGGCTGTCCTGCATGCTTGGAATGCTCTTATTACTCACTCACTATTGGAGTTTTTAGTGCCTTTCCAGTTTCGCTTCTGGTACCAACTGAAGTTCAATGCCTAATTGCTCTAGCTGTTTAGTGCTCTTCATGAACATAAATCACTCTGTATTTAAGTTTGTGTGTGTCTCATTTTTACTTGTCTAGGAACACATCGTATCTCTCCAGTAGGATGTAAGCCCAGGAAATGTCTCCCTTTTTGTTTGTTCCCACCCCATTTCACCCCATGCCTAGGACAGTACTGGCATATGGAAAGCATTTAATAAATTTTTTATTTGGTTTCAACTGACATAACAGCTATATATTATTCATAGTATTGAGAACTTGCCATATTTTATGAACTACAGACCAAATGGTTAAAATAAACTAAATGGTTTGTAACAGAAATAATCAAAATAAAACTAATTTTGAATATTTTTCTTTTCTTTTCCCCAAGTCATCCTCACTTTGTATGGCTGGTATACATGCAGGAGTTGTGTCAAATAATTTGGGTGGTCAGATCAGTGTTGTAATCAGCAAAGGTATACCATACTATGAAAGTTCTTTGGCTAATAACATCACATCTGTAGTGTAAGTATCCTTACTATGTTATGGAGTTTTATTGGGAGTGGTGGGAGCAGTTTATATTTTAGTAATAACAAAGTTATACAAAACAAATGCTCATAAAATGAACAGTTGAGGCACTTTTAGAGTAAAATACTTCTTTCATCTTTTTATATATATCTGAATCTTTTTGTACTTTTTGTGTCATGGATTTTGGCAGTCTGGTTAAACCAATAGATCCATTCTTAGAAAATTCAGAATTGAATGAAGTACTAAATTTAAATTAGATTAATGAAAAATAAAAATGTAATTTTTTTTCTTATCTAAGCTCACAATTTCTCTGATAGTTATCGATGGGATCCTCTGGGAGTCTATAGGGAGCCCAGGTTAAGAACCCCTGATGTAAATAGAGATGATAGATTGGACATTTGCAGTAGACTTGAACTTGGGTCTTTTGACCTGATTTTTTTTTTTGACCAATATATTTTATGCTTAAACCATGTTACTCTTTTTGGGGCATTTATGTGATAGCTACAATTTCTTGGCTATTTTTCAAATATAGAAATAGCCTCCTTGAAATATTACAAACCAGGAAAATTTGAGCTAGGAAGTAGTAGTGCAGAAAAATTTCCTCATATAAATCATGTTTTTCCTATGTATTTCATATAAAGAATTACTTCGATAAAATATATGTGATTAAGGCTTATTGAAACAAATCCTGGCTGAATCCCTTTTGGGTTAGCTCTTCTCATCATTCTGCCTTGTGGTGTTTTTCCTCTCATCCCATTCCCGATGCCTCATGGTGTCTTTCTCCATATTAGAGATAACTCTTTTAGGTGCTAAACTATTGTATTTAGTCTGCTAATCAGTGGTGTATTCCCACCTTATGGAGTATTCCTTCTTTCCTGGTTAATTGTGAGTTCTACTGGGGAACTAAAAATCACTTTCCTTACTAAACTAAACTAAACATATAGTTATATGCTTTCCCAAATCTATTTCATATTTCCCACTTCTGGTGTATATTTTACCTCTTCATTTTGTCTATAATCTCTTAAATAAATGAGTGAATGAATGAATGAATAGATCTGCCTTTTGACAAGAAGGAAAAAGAGAAACAAATCCCATATCAAAGTTACCAAAACAACTTTTTATTTGAAACGAGAGCATTATGTTGAATCTCAGTTGCTTTCAGTCTTCTTTCCCTTATTTGTTTCCTCTAGGCCTATAATACAGATTTACTTAGTTCTTTTTTTCTGTTCTACAAACAGTTTTACACTGTCCTTTGGAAAGTATAGAAAGTATATTGGAAAATGATCTGTCTTTTGAAAGCTTGGTTTATCATGGAGGTAGATATGAACCAAGTGTATTGTGTGACTCAATGAAATTCTGCCTTTTGTTTTCTGTAGGGGACAGTTGTCTTCAAGTCTGTTTACTTTTAAAACTAGTGGTAAGTCTGTTATTAACTTTTAACATTGGTTTGCCATGGCTTACAATTGAATTGACTAAGCACTTACGTAAAGATTGCTGTTTGAACACCAAGGAGTAAATAATGGGAAGAATATAAAAGAATTATAAGATAAGAACCCTGTTCTAGGGAGACAATATGTGCAAATATGAAATGAGTAGAAATCAGATCATTTTTACATGAAATGTTTTAAAGAAAGTCTGCTTTATTGACGTTCTTAGTAATGTAAAGATACTTAAAAAAACCCTAAAAATTTATGAAAGCTATAGCTGATCCTTGGCCTTCCCTCTACCTTCAACCCAGACCCCTCATGGAGAGCAGCCCAGCAGCTAGAAATCCAACCCTATCTGGTGACCATAGATCTACCCTATAGCCCTCCCTCACCAGTAATGAGGGGATCCATAATCATGGTTTTCATCCATTATGGTCAATCAGAAAACATTTCTTAAATGTGTGGTATATGTCAGCCACTGTGCTACTCACCTGGGGATAATAAATAGGTAGAATAAAGCAGTTTCTACCCCAAAGAATCTTACTGTTTCCACTGCTATCATTGAACATAGATAGATTTAATGGGGTGACTGGGGATTGAGAGAGAAAAATTAATTGGGAGAAATTTGCAGGGAGTCAGAGGCCCATTACTTTTGTAGCTGTACTAATAATAAAGAACAGAAAGTAAGGTTATATGAGGTTTTATAAGTGAAAATTAAACAAGTTAGGGAATTATGGCATAAAATATTCTGATTAACACATTAGAATTAGACATATACTTTGGCTCTATGATATCACTAATGGTTGTAATCCCTCCTTTAGTACAATAATTGATCATCCTTCAGTATCTTCTTAAGTATTATTCTTCTCAATATATATTCCATTGGGATCTACCTAACATGCTAGATGTCTTCTGGCATTTTTGTTATATCTCCACTACTAGTTTCACATTCTAGCTGTCATCTTTTGATTTCATAATAAGACCAGCCCACACCTTTTCCAATCATTCATGTCTCAAGGATGTCTTTAATAACTTATCATACACAAGATACTGTTGACATTATATTGTAGCCTGCTTACAACCCATTTTGAACCACCTGCAAATTTGATTCATGTTTGATAGTATTCTATGATCCATAGTTGTATAGAATCCCTGGAAAGGTATTGACATTGCAGTTATGAACTTTGATAGGAATGAACAATTTGGAATTCCTAAGAGTGATGGATGTATAATTTACCCTCTCCAGTGCTTATTCAAACTAGACTGCTTGAAAGGGCAGCCTGTCCAACTGCATATCATAAACTGGACAATAGACTTTATTTACTTGGTTTCCCTGAATGGATTATGAGTATGGTCATTTTTTTTACACTTTATAGTATTTTACTTTTTCCAATGACATATAAAGATAATCTTCATTCATTTTCTATAAGATTATTGAGTTCCAAAATTTCCCCCTCTCTTCCTTACCTCCCCCTCCCAATCAACAAGCAATCTGATGTAGATTATACACGTACATCATTTTAAATATATTTCTGTATTTGTCTTGTTATGAATGAAAAATCAATAAAAGGGAAAAACAGAGAGAAAAACACATAAAAAGTTAAAGTAGTGTGCTTTGATTCACATGCTATTTTCCATCCCAAGTCTGTTGGAATTGTCTTAGATCACTATTGCTGAGAAGAGCTAAGTCTTTCATAATTGATTATCACAAAATCTTGTTACTGTGTACAGTGTTCTCCTGGTTCTGCTCTCTTAACTCAGGATCAACTCACCTTAGTCTGCTTACTTAACTGAGTATCAAATCATGTAAGATGGAATGTGGGAAAACTGAAATACTAATGCATTGTTGATGGAGTTGTGAGGTGATTGAACTATTCTGAAAAGCAATTTGGGATATAAAACTCTGCATACCCTTTGATCCAGCAGTGTCTACTGGGCTTGAATTCCAAGGAGAGTATGAAAAAGGGAAAAGGACCCCTATGTACAAAAATGTAGCAGCCCTTTTTGTAATGTAGAGCACAAACTGAATGGATATCCTTCAGTTGGGGAATAGCTGAATAAATTATGGTATATGAATGTAAAATATAATGGAATATTATTGTTGTAAAAGAAATTATGAGCAGGCTGAGTTCAGAAAAGCTTGGAAAGATATACATGACCTGATGCTAAATGAAGTGAGCAGAATCAAGAAAACATTGTACACAGCAATAGCAAGATTATGTGATGATCAACTGTGATGGACTTGTCTCTTTTTAACAATGCAGTGATTCAAGACAATTCCAATAGACGTTATGGAAAGGGCCCTCCACATCCAGAGAGATGATAATGGAGATTGGATCAAAAAATAGTATTTTCATTCCTTTTTTGTTGTTGTTTTATATTTGCTTGTGTTTTTTTCTTTCATGCTTTTTCCCCCTTTTAATCTGATTTTTCTTGTGTAGCATGACAAATATGGAAATATGTTTAGAAGAATTGCATATATTTAACCTAGATCACATTACTTGAGAGAGGGAGCAAAATTTGGAACAGTTTTACAAAAATGAATGTTGAAAACTATCTTTATGTGTATTTGGAAAAGTAAAATATAAAAAAATAAAGAACTTAAAGGCAAAAGAAAAGGAATATGGGTAACTAAGTTGGTAGAAATGCTTATATGTTGAATTTAAATTTTTTAAATGTAAAGTGTTATAAAATATATTTAAGTGAGCTATTGGTATTTAAATCTAATAATAAACCATTTTAATGAAGAATAAGAAATAAAGGAGAAAGTAAAAGTGATAAGCTGACTCATGTAACATTTTCAAGCATAGGTGACTTTTGAGGTAATCAGAAGTAATTAGGCTTTGATTGAATTGAAGTAATTAGGCTTTGATTGAATTGAAAATTTTTGTTTGTTGGATGAATAAATCTTTTAAGGTTCCTTGTGGGATAGAAACTTAGATTTTTACATTTGGTTTGAAAATATGTGCATAAATACCTGTAAGTCAAAATCCAAATTCTTACAATAGTACAATTTCATTTTGAAAAATCTAATTTTTTTTTTAAATTTGAGGTTGTTATGGAACACTGGGAATGGAATCTGGAGTTATCCCCGATTTTCAGATAACAGCATCATCTGTGTGGATTGACCACTACACAGGGCAGCCAAATAGTTGGACTCCTGAAAAGGGCAGACTGAAAAAACCTGGACTCTCTTGGGCTGCTAAGGATACTAACAAATATCAGTGGTTACAGATAGATATGAATAAGGAAAAGAAAATAACAGGTAAGTGGCACCTCATGTTTAAGAACAATTTAGGATAGTGATATTTCAGAACTCTTATAAAAAAGGAATACTTCAGTGGTATATGACGGTTTTCTCCTTGACCCTATTATTTAGCATTTAGTCAGTGACTTGAAGCCCTAGGAAGTGTGCTTATAAAGTTCAGGGTTGACACAATACTAGAAGGATAACAAAAACATTCGTTGTTTCCAGGTAGAATTCAAGAAGACCCGAACAAGCAGGCGCTGACTATGAAATTTAACAGGAATCACTTTAGAATTAGGGCAGTTAAGCCCAAAATTTTAATTATTTATAGACCAGAAAGGCATTTTCTAACATTTATTATCCTGTAAAAAAGATAAAGTAGTTTTACTTGACTGCAGGTTCAATGTGAATCAACAATTGATGTCTACCAAAATTGCTAAATCAATCTTAGCCTTTATTAGTGTATACCTAGAGAAGTGGTATATGTATGTATTGAATATTGGGAACCACATTTTAATAATTACTGACAAATTAAAAATATCCAGAGAGGCAACTAGATAGATGAATGGTCAAGAAACAATTTATATACTTTAGTAGTTAATGTAGTAATTAACTATTGGTAGTAGCAATAAAAGTACCAGAGTTAAAGGAAAAGTAGGTTTATTTTACATTGATGCTTAAAACCATCAATTGATCAGTTGAATGATCACATCTGTTAAATTTTATTACTTATTTCTTAGTGACATAATAATTGAAATATTATTTCATACTTCTGCTTAAATTAAAAGCCCCCAAAACCTCTTTCTTCCCTTACACACCCACACCTCCACACCCTCACAGTATTAATCTTATCAGCCTGAATTTTTCCCAACTTCATGAAAGAAAGAAATTCAAGAATATTAAAGTTTTTTTTTGTTAAAAGTACTCATTATATCTCAGATGTTTACAAAAAAACAAAAGACTTAATCATTTGTTAACGTTTGAGTACTTCAATCAATGGAAATTGGATATTTATGAAAATAAATTTTATTGTTCACAGGCATTATAACCACAGGATCCACCATGGTAGAGCACAACTACTATGTGTCTGCTTATAGAATTCTATATAGTGATGATGCCCAGAAATGGACAGTGTACAGAGAGCCTGGTATTGAACAGGATAAGGTAAAATTATTACCATTTACTGTATCATAGATATATCAAATTAATTGGAGTATTTAGAATTAGAACATATGTTAAAAGTCTAGGGAGTCTTCCTAAATGGCATGTTAGATTAATTTATTTCCTTTTCAGCAATGTTATTTCCTTGAGTTTGGTACAAGTGAAAATGTAGGTCGATATACGTATTTAAGGATGTCATAGAAAGTTAGAGAATATTGTGTCATATCTCCCTCTTCTGGTCATTTTGAGTAATCCTTATCCTTACCAGCATGATACACTAGTTGACAAAATGTTAGATAATATTTACTTTGGGTTACATAGCTATTTAATATAGAATGAGACAAAAATTTATGTAGAACTGTATTGAAAATTCCAAATGGTGGTACATAGGGATTCTTAAATCTATTCTGTAGAATAGACTAAAGTTGTGATAATCAAGATCTTAAACTTAAAAGTGGTGTTTTGATTTACTTATGTGATTACATATATGACTTTTCTAATTTTTAACAAAATTTTTAAACTAATTAATAAAAAATTAATTGAGTTTGGGGCAGCTAGGTGGCGCAGTGGATAGAGCACCAGCCCTGAAGTCAGGAGGACCTGAGTTCAAATCTGGTCTCAGACACGTAACAGCTGTGTGACCCTGGGCAAGTCACTTCACCCCAATTGCCTCAGCAAAAAAGCCAAAAAAAAAAAAATTAATTGAGTTTATAATATGTCTTTACAGTTATATATTTTAGGAAAATAAAACCCAAGAGTAATTGAGGTAATTTTCTGGCTCATTGTTATGGATCTAGAGCTGGAGGCTCAGAGAAGTTAAGAAAGAGGTGTTATGTAGCAAAGCTGGGATTTAAACCCAAATCTTGTATAACTCCAAATAATTAAGTCTTTTCCCATGAATAGTTATCTGTCTGTTGAACAGTTGGCTTATTGCTTTTTCATATTGAGATTAATTCTGCAGATTAAAGAAGTATTAAAGAAAAAGCTCCATTATATTTTTTGTTACTAGTAGATAAAATTGTTAAATAGGAGTTTGACTCCATTAAAAGAATGATTAATATGACTGTTTAATTAACTAATTTATAGCATCTTACTGAATGTGTCCATAGATCTTTTAGGGTAATCAGAAATTGAAGCTTATTAGCAGAATTATAAAGCATTTATTAATTACCTACCACGTGCCAACATTGTGCTGAGCACTGGGGGAGTTATAAAGGGCCCCTGAAGTTAGGGCCTGGAGGGGTGACATGATCAGATCTTTCCAGTAAGAAGATCAGTTTGATGGGGTGGGGTGGGGGTGTGCTTTGCAGCAGGGAGACCCCCCAGCAGACCTACCAGGCCTAGGCCTGAGGTGATGAATGCCCCTCTCAGGATGGGGCAGTGAGTAGAGAAGGTAACATATACTAGAGATGTGAAGAAGTTTGACTTGCTCGGATTTGGGGAATGATTGGGTGTAGGGAATAAGCATGTAGGAGGAGTCCAGGATGACGCCTGGATTGTAAATCTTGAAACTGGGAAGGTGATTGCAACGTCCACAGTCATAGGGGAGTTAAGGAAAAAGGGGCCGGTTTTAATAATGAGTTCGGTTTTGGTCATGGTTGGTGAGACAAACAATTTGAGATGATTAAATAGGCAGTTGAGTACATAATATTATTTTTTTAATGAATATTTTTTATTAAGCCCCTGTGGTTATGCTAAGAATACAAAGAAAAAAACAAAACTGTCCCTTGTATGTGTCCAAATTTGGTGGATTGTTTTTTTGTTTTTGTTTTTGGTTTTGGTTTTTTTTTAATATACTTTTTATTTGCAAAATATATGTATGGGTAATTCCTAAACATTGACCCTTACAAAGCTTTCTGTTACAAATTTTTCCCCCCTACTCCCCACCCCTCCCCTAGATGGCAGGATATCCACTACATGATAATTATGTTAGAATACTTACATAATATTATTTCTTTTTATTCTCACATCTGGTAGAGGTAGGTGCTCATTCCCATTTTACAGATGAGGAAACTGAGGCAAACTGGAGTTGAATGACTTGCCCAGGGTCATGCAGCTAGTAAGTGTCTGAGGCTGAATTTTTATTCTGTTCTTCCTGACTTTTGGCCCAGCTCTGTATCCCCACTGCTGCCACCTTGCTACCTGTATAAGACATTTAAAACATTCTGAATGACTACCCAACTCATATTTTTTGCATCTTCTCTTGGTAACGCAAACTGACATTTGATATCTATTCTGATATTTTCTGTTGTGCTGCTTCTCTAACTTCAGTTATCTCCTTTATTCCATATTTAGTCTTATCTCTACAGACTCAGACTTTTACCATCTCATCTTATTAGACCTCTGTGCTGCACAAAGAAAATAATTCTAGTTCCAGGTTTCCAACTCAGGTGACTTCTAAGATTCTTTGGGATTTATTGGATTTGATTCCAAGAATATTTTCTTTCTTATGTCTGCATGTTTATATGTGCTTCACATATGTCTTACAATTCTTTATTATATACACCATTAAAAGTCTTTTATTAATTTAGCACACTTCCTTATGTAAAAGTATCTGCTCTTCCTCAACATGAGAATGTGGCTGTTCCTCACCATGCTTCTTTTCCAACCTCAGCAGAAATTTTTGGATATAGGGTCCCATTATTATCAGTATTCTTTTTCTGTCCCATCACTATCCCTTCTGTCCCCACTCCGCAGGCTTCCCCACACCTTCCTTCTGGCTTCTTAGGCTTCTCCCAGAGCTCCCATCTCCTTCCGCACCCTGCTGTCAGTTACTCAGCTCCCCTCTGTCCTCAATGCCAGAGCCTTTTCTCCATTCTTCACTTTTCTTCTTCCAGATTCCTTGATCCTATCTCTGCACTCATTTCCTTTTTGATTTTCCTCTCTGAAAATTCTTCTCCATACCATAAAAACTAGTAAAATTGTGAATATAAGAAGTGGGTAGAAGTGGTTTGAAGATGGGTAATTTCTATTCCTGATTCTGACATATCAAGAGTCATGTTCTTGGCCACCTAAGTTGGAATTCTAAATGTATTTTTTCTTACTGTTTTTTTAAGTATGATACTTTAGTTTTTAAAACTAGGTTTTATTGATACCTTTTGCTTTTTTCTCATTTCCTAATAAACCCTCCCTGTTCCTTGAAAACGGTTAAGCCAAGCAGCCTATTGTGACTGACTATATTCAAACTGAAATTCAAACTAAATTCAAAGAGTAATTAAAATTTTCAGCTTTATTGTCCTTTACCCCCCAAAGGGAGGGAGTGTTTAAGCAGAGCTTTTAGAAACATTCTCATAAATATTGATTATTTACTCCAGTACAACAAGTAATTTTCTTTAACCAAATCCTGGGAAAAATAGGCTTCTGACTAATCAATACAAGTCCCTCAATCATTTTAGATACTGTTTTTACAATAACATGCTTTCCAAATGACTTACTTTAAAATGTGTTGGGCATACAAAATAAACTAAATACTGCATATAAAAGGATATCTTGATTTATCAGTGGTTGGATGGCCCATTTATCAGGTATCTTTTAGACATTATCAAGTATATTGGTCCAACTGAATTTCCTTCCAACTCTCAGAGTCTATGATTCTATAAGTAATTGTTCTTATCCTCTCATACCTAAACTGCTGCATCAATTCTTTAAAAAAAAAATAAAATGTTATTTTATCACCTTCCTTAATTGACCACTTTCAGTGGTTCTGATCTATATCTGGCCACTGGCCCAGATGGCTCTGGAGGGGAAAGGGAAGCAGATGACCTTGGCCAGCCCCCCCTCACTTTAATCCTCATTTGCATGCCATGGCATCATCTCCTAGATATCATGGCCTTCTTTGAGAATGAAGGACAAATATCAATCTCTCTGAGTAGGAGTAGGAGCTGACCAGTTGGGCCAGTTCCTCTCCTCCCTGTCCTCCCCCATTGTTCAGAAATTTCTTGTTTATCATCTCGAGAAATCTAAATGCTGTGAGTTTCTTATTTGACTTTGTGAAATCTGTAGTTAAAGGTATTTTAGTAGTCTGTATTGAATGTGTGAGTTTTGAGAAGTTCAGTTAGAATTAGAGCTCGATTCTCATCTCTGTAACTAATTTTTCTTATAGCTAGTTGTAGACTGCCTTTGCTACAGATTAGATTTTAGATTATTTAATAACACCATCCAAGTGGAGTGCAAGTCCTGGGCAAGTTATTTAACCTCTATTTGCCCTGCTCTTCTTATCTGCAAAATGGGGGTGATAATAGCACCTGTTTTGTAGGGTTATTCTGAAAATCAAATGAACTAATAATTGTAAAGAATTTAGCAGTTCCTGGTGTGTAGGAGGCATTATATAAATGTTAGTTATTTTTTTGGATTGTTTTGGATGATCAATTTAGGCAGAAATGAATTGAGTTGAAAGAAAGGTATAATTGTGAGAGATGTTATAATGATAGAAAGCATAAGAATTGGTAACGAATATTTTTAGTGTCTTTTGGTCTTAATGGGTTTTATGTTTTATCAAAAGCTTTTCTACATCTGTTGATAATATTAGTCACTTGTATCAATATGATTTACATTACCACTTCTAATGTTGAAATAATATTTTATCCTTCAATTAAACCTTTTAAAAAGCATTGACTAAGACAGTGGCTTGATTGTCATTTTCCTATAGGTGGAGCCATTTCTACTATATGTGAGTGAATTCTCACTTTTAGTTTTCTTAATTCATGCTGAAGTATTACAAAAAGGCTCATGAACAAATCTCTTTCTGTTCATGATTTTTTATGTAAACTATTACTTAGGATTAAAATTAATGTGTAAATTGCTGTTGTAAACACATTTGTATTTTCACTTTTAAGGATTCCTTACTCTAATTAGTAACCTGCCAATCCAAAATTCTCATTAATTTCTTGAGTCATTTGAAGACAGTATGCTTATTTCATATAAAAAATTATCAATCATTTGGCTAATTTTTCAGTTATTAATGTTCAGTGTTTAAAAAATTAATTTTCATTCATATTTTTCATTTTGTATCATATACTTCCTTTTTTTCCTACCCAGTGGACTGTCCTTTGTAAGAAAGACTAAAAAAAGAGTGGGGGAAAGCAATTCAGCAGAATTAATCAACATATTAAATGAGTTTGATAGTATCAATAGTGTTCCCCAGCCATGATTTCTGTCTCTGTATAGAAAAGTAGGTAAAATAAAGAGATTTTAAATCTTTTTTAGTTGAACCAATCTTGATTATTATAATTGCCCAGTCAGTGTTAAGTTTTGATTTTGACTTTTCATTTACATTGTTGGAATCATGTGTTCCTTATTCTATGCCTTCACTCTGCCTTAATTCATATGAATGTTTTCATGCTTCTCTGAATTCTTCCTATATGCATTTGGAAAGGATCTGTAATATTCTAGTCTTCTGGTAACATACCTGCTTAACCTTCCTTGGTCAATGGGCAACTTTTTGGTTTCTAGTTCTTTGCTACTATAAAAGTACTATTGTGAATATTTTTATTCTCTGTATATTTTTAAAGTTATGCTTAATTTTTCTCACAGTTGTTGGTTAGCTGTCATTAAGGACACAGGAAAAAAAGTAATATGTGGCATCTCTTTGGAATCCATTGGGTTCTCGTTGGTATAAAATACCAATTTTTGTGTTTTTTTTTTTTCCTAGATATTTCAAGGAAACACAGACTACTACCAGGATGTACGCAATAACTTCATCCCACCTATTATAGCACGTTTTGTTAGAATATATCCTGTAGAGTGGCACCTGAGAATTGCAATGAAAGTGGAATTGCTTGGATGTCAGTTTATTCCTATAGGTAAAGAACAGTACATATTTGCACTGTATGTGATTTAAATTGATTTTTTTTTTGTTTGTTTTGATCAGTTCTACCAAGGAATAGAAGGAATGAAATTTGTGTTTTCAGGCATTATGATACATTATCTTAAACAGATGTAAAATTGTGTCATTTTGTCCTCTGAGCTTTAAAAAAATTTTTCTTATGTAATACTTAAATAGAAAGAAGGAAATCAAATAGAAAAAAAGAGGGAAAAATTGTCATGTGCACAGCAGAACATAAAAGCTTCAAAATATGTAATGATCAATTTCTATTTCAAGAAAGCATATATAATAATAGAACGTTTTGTATTCAGAACTGACCATCTTTTCTTTGCTGTCTTGTAGGTTTTCTTTTGTTCTTTATTGCACTTTTTTTTTAACTTTTTTCTTTTCCCCTTTCTTCCTCCCCACCTCCCTCAGATGGTCTATAGTAAAACATGAATATATTTTATGCTTACATATGTGTATGTATAAATATACACACATATATAAAATATGCTTTATCTCTTTTTTCCTATATTTACTAACTCTTCTACTTTACTTTGCCTGCTGGGTTTCCTTGTTGTTACTTAACCTCTCCCTCTCCTTTATCTCTCTAAGGATTATGTCCCTCACATTTTTCCTCCCACTTTATCCCTTTCCCTTTAATCTACATATCTTATCTCACTGCCATAAATTTACATACTCTTCTGTATCCTACTTTATCCTATTCTCTTCCCCTCTTATTTCTTTATAGATTTTAGAGAATCTTATCCCCTTCTAGATGTGTATAAATATATATAAATTGTTCCCTCTTTTACCCATTCCTGATATCAGTAGGCTTTCAGAAATACCAGTCATCTTCCTCCATTTTAATTTAATTCCTTTCTGTTAGGGTTATTTGGCAAGATGTCTGGTTTTCAAGTAAGTGCTAAGTGATCATAGAATAAAGTGGGAAGTGAAATCTAAAGTAGTGAAACTGATGTTTGTATATAGCTTATAGTTTGTCTATAGAAAAACATTCTCTGTTTTTAGTCAACATCCTACACATACAGCTTTTGTTTCTGTCTGCAATATTGAAGTTTCCAAAAGAAGACAAAATGTGATTCATGCGTTTTGAACAAACTACAACACTTTTTCCATGTAGCTAGCATTACCATTTGCACTTGTGCTTTTGACAGTCTGGTATAAAAAAAGCTTTCTTGACTAAAAAGCTCATTAAATTCTTAGTAAACGTAAGACCTCTGTCTAAGAAATATCTGATATATCTGACCAATTAGTGAGAAAACTAGAAATCTGCATTTTTAAAAATGTGAGAACCCTTTTCCCACCTTTGACTATTTTGATAACCAAATTCTCCTTATGGGAGAAAGACAGCTAATGAGAAATTAAAATAAAGTTTAAAAAAGGCATCACAATTATAGAAAACTGCTAGGAAAATAAAAATTTTTTCAGGTAGTAATAACTGAGGGATTGTGGCATAGTAGAGAGAGAGTTAATGCCAGAGTTATGGGTTCACATCTTGCCTTCCATATATACTGGCTATATAATCTGAGGAAGTCACTTGACCTCTTCCCACCCCAGGGAACTCTCTAAAGATTCTAGTTGATGTTCCTTAGTAAAGGCAGCAGGCAGCTTACTCGGGAGTAAGTTGAAATCTACTTTTTAGATTTCATTTGCAATAAAATCATAACTCCAGAGCATTTAGTGACTTTTTCCCATTTTGTCATGTGTAGCACTAAAGTAATGATTTACAGATTATGTTTTACTCTTTAGAAATTTGGAATTTAAAATTTGTGTGTAATGTAAAATATATTGTTTATCCTTCTGCTAAGTTTCTCTTTGAGTATTAAATTTGTATTTGTAAATTAGTCTCCTAAAATATTTTAAGGACTTTAAAAATCTTTATTTTTTAATTAAAAACTAATTTTTAAAAAAACTTGTTTAAAGGTCGAGTTCCAAAACTAACTCAGCCATCATTTCCCCGGAACAACAATGACATAAGAAACACAACTGTCATTTCACATGTAGCCAAAGGTGTGTATATTTTAAAGGTAATTGATTTTAGCACTTTCTTATATTTAAACTTGATTCTTCTTGAAATGAGAGCATTAGATTATAAAAACTTTTAACCTGTTCCAAAGTGATTTTAATTTTAATTCATTTGAATTTATGTAATCAAAGAAATGAACTTTTAAAAACTTCCTTTCCTTCCCAAGGTCGTGCTCCAAAATTCAGTCGACCACCACCACCTCGGCATGGCATTAACTTTTCTCCGCAGACTGAACAAACAACAGTGACTCCAGATATCAAAAACACTACAGTAACTCCAAATTTAACCAAAGGTATTTGTTCTGTAAACCATTGAAATTCACTATAAATGATTTTTTTCAAAGCCATATAGATGAAAAATAATAGTATATAGGACTATTTCTTAAAAGTCAGAGTTTTTAGGAATATTTCAGACACATTCTAAGTATGAGCCCTTATTTGTTCCTGTTTTCTCCTTCTACAACCTATTCTTTCAGTAGTTGACCTAGTCTCCTGCTTAAAAATGTTATTTTCCCTACTTGTGCTCTTACCTATTCCCAGAAGTTTTACTCCTACACCTGTTTTTCTGGATCCCATCCCTCTGAACTTCTTCCAGGATCATACTTGCAGTTTAGTTCAGTAAACATCTTTAAAGTGCCTACTTTTGTGCAAGATGCTATGCTTGATGATGATGTGCAGAGATGAGTTTCCATTTTACTGGTGAGATAAGACATGTATTTACAAAATAATTAGGGAGTGGAGCATGGAGTAGAGAATACTAGTAACTGAGATGATCAGAAAGAGCCAATTTAGGAGATGACAAGTGGGTTGATAGCTTTAAGAAGTCTGAGATTTCAAGAGATGAAGGTAGGTAAGGCAAGTGTGCCAGATATGGACTGTCTGTGTGCAGAGACAGAGAGAAAGGAGATGTATGGAAAACATGTGGGACAGTTTGACTAGAATGTGAGTCATATGACTTTTAAAACTGTAACTGTCATGAGTTATTTTATAGTCTTTTAATTGTGGACTGTATTCTTTCTATTAAGGACAAAACAACAACAATAACAATAAAAGCATATACTCCCTTCACAGAATTTTGAAACTGTAGATTCTCTCTTAATTCTTAGTAATGTAAAGGGATTCATATTGCTTCCTGCAAAATACATACATACAGACACACATTTATACATAATTCTTTTAATAATTGAGGTTTTTCTCTCCTTGTTAGAATTTTTATGTTCTGAAAAGTTTATCCTCCTTCTGAGTTATTCTGAGTTACTATTCCATTGTAGAATTCCTAGGAAAGCAGCCATAAGAATATCTATAAAATTTTAGTTGTCATTTTGAAAAGATAACTCTTGCTTAACACTAGAAAGTTTTAGAAGTAATGGTCCCTGGGAAAATGATATCTATATTAATTGGCTACTTGTGTGGATCTCATTGCTGAAGGCTTTTTTTTTCTTTAATCTCCAAAATCATTTGAGAAAGTATCCTATTTCCTCAGTTAAGTGTTCTTCTGGGTTCAAAGAGCCCCATAGCATCTAAGATCACAGATAAATTCCTCATCATCTGCCTTATTAGCCAACCTTAAGTAATTTGAGAAATCCAGTCCTATAACATACCACTCTTGACCAATCTCTGTTCTCAAAGATCCCAGAGTCCTTAAGGTTAAGTGAAATAGCAAATAACACTTTGTTCCATATAATTCACCATTCTAGAACACCCCAAAAGAAAGGAATATTCACAATATATGTCAGAGATGGCAATTTATACTTTCAAAAAGGGAAAATTAGGAAGACATTTGAATAGAAACTTGTAACGACCAGCGTTACAATTAAGCTAAAGGGTAGGATAAACTTACCTCAACAGGCATCGGACGTCTCCGGCTCCCAGCCTCCACTGGGAGAAACTTCACAAATCACAGGACATGGAGATAAACTTATCTTACTTTATTGAGTTCTGCACTTACATTGTCTCTTAGGCTATGCTAATGGCGGTCTCCCTTCTTCCTCTGCAGTCCCCCTTTATACTCTCTTTGTCCTTTCCCACCTATGCCACAGCAAACCAATCAGTCCCATCCCAAAGATCTCCGGTCTGAGCTGGCCTGCTATGATAGGACGCTGGCCCGTAAGCCGTGTGCAAGGCCTGCAGATTGTGTGCAATATGCAAAACATCTAACACGTGACTTAGGCTCTACGGTCCTCCGTCCCGCAGTGTCTTGCCACATCAGCACTGCTACATTAGCACTGCCATGCCACACCCTGTGCTCAGCCATTTGGCCCCCAGATGGTCACGTGCATTCCTGCTGGCTACAAGCCCTGGGCCTTACAGCAAACAAAGGAGATGGTATTTTATCTTAGTTGGTAGGATAATGGGGTAAGAGATATAGAGCTGGAATGGACCAGAGAGGCCATCTGGTCCTGATTTTTCATTTATAGATGAGGAAACTGAGTCCCCAAAAGTTTAAGTTTAAGGTTTTGCAGTGGTTTAAGACTATTTGAATTCATGTCTCACTTCAGAAGGAAATTTTTTAGTCTCCTGAACAGGACAGTGAAATGACCACAATTAGTGGTCTTTTTTGGAAAGATATTATGCAAGTAAAGTTGGTAAGACTTGGAAATTAATTCGATAGTTAGAGGTGAAGAATTGAGCATCAAGTCTGGAAGCATGGTGGTACACATTGTAGAAAGAAAAAAGTTTAAGGAGAAAGATGAGCAATTCTATTATGGACGTCTTGAGCTTTAGATGCCTCCTGTTCAAAGGCAGTTGGTGACATGGTCCTAGACTTCAGAGAGAGACTAAGATAGATCTGGGAATTATCAGCATGGAGATAATAATTCCCTTTGAAGCTGATGAGGTCATTAACTGTACAGAAGATTAGAGAGTCCAGGACTGAACCTTCGGGCACAAGCAGGATAGGAGGTAAGATATGGCTGTACAAGAGACAGAAGGAGCTATGAGACAGGAGAGCAATGTCATGAAAACCCAGAAAGGGAAAAGGGTGGTCAGCAGCGAGCTCAAGAAAAGAAGTCATAATTAGCAATCAAGAGCTAAATGGTAACTTTGGAGGGAGCACTTGTGAAGAGCACATATATCTTGGGTAAATTCAACTATTCTCTAGGATAGTTGAATCATTTTGTCATTCCACCAACAGTATGGCAGAAAGCCTAGCTTCCTAAAGTGTGAAGAGGGGACCCACCTGTATTATTAGCATCAGCACTAATTATTGACCCCTGCCACTGACAGGTGGGGCTGGCGCAGAATTCTGATAGTGGGAGGATGACCCCTCGCTCTGCTTTGAGCCCTCCCAGTTACCATCCAGGGAAATTGCTCGTGCTGAGACAAGGCCAGCCACCCCCCCCCCAACTGCCAGCCATCTTATCACAAAGAGCAGGCAAGTCAACCCTGCTGAAGGAAGTGGCATCCTGATGGGCAGAAAGACAGACCCCCCCCCCTTAGCTGCTGGTGGAGGTGGCCTAGGACCTTGGGCCCAAGAGCTCTGGGAATAACAAGGCTTTCAGCCCGTGTTCTTTGCCGTCATTCTAGGAAGCAGCCCTGTGAGGATGCAGCCTAGGGGCTGCCCGATATCAAGAAAATGAAGTTCTTGCCATGAGGAGTCCTCCAACCTCAGAAAGGGATATGAATTTTATTACTGAAAATGTCATTTGGAAGGAGGCCTTATGGAGGTGGGGCAGAGTCAAGGCAGCAGGGGGAGAGGTAACGACTTCACTTTAGCTTTCCTAAAAATTATGTCATGTGGACATAGAAAATGTGCTGAACTGAATTCTGAATGGGAATGTCAAGAAAAAAAGTCACAGTAAATCATGTTCCCAGCTCAGAGCACCTTAAGTAGGTAAAGATCTGGAGACAACGGGAGTCAGGTCCAGCTGGGAGAATAGCAGTGCAAATAGTTTCAGGTTGTAGAGGCCCCAGTAATGGCTGTGAACAGCTCCAGGGGCCAGGGTACTGAAAAGCTCGACAAAAAGAAATCTCCTGAACTAGCATCAAGAAATGGAACAGGAACAGGAATGACACCCATTACCCAGATCTGGATCACAGGAATGGCCACGATTATGAGGGAGCAAGAACCCTACCCAAGTATGAACCAGAGTGTAGACCAGTAGGGCAGGGACCCTACCCACCCCCAGATCTTATTACTTTGGAAGCATTAAAAAATTCCAGACCCCCATATCGATCTGTGAAAGACATAAAAGTGAGATGTTTAGACCAGACCCTTCCCCAGAAGTAAGCAGAACCCAATGCAACATAAAGTGCAAAGTTAAGAAACAGGCTAGAAAAATGAAAGCAACAAAATTCTTATAAAAATTTACTCTAGTGACAAAATCACAAACTCCGAAGAAAATGACTTGAAAACATTTACAAGTGATGCCTCAAAGATTGGGCAGTACTATAATAAAATTCCTGCACCAATTAGAGAAAGAGATTTTTTTTTAAAGAGCAATTAAAAAAATCAAATAAGAACAGGAGAAAAGATTGTGGAAAGAAATAAAAATTTTGCAAGAGAATTAACATTTTGGTGTAAAAGAAGGGCACAAAATACTCAGGTAAATAATTCCTTATTATCAGTTATATGGAAGTTAATGACTGTGAGACATCAAGAAACAAAAAAGTGAAAAGTTAAAAACAGTAGAGGAAAATACAAGTATCTCATAGGAAAAACAACCAATGATTTGAACAGAGATGGTAAAAAACATGTTTCATAGAATTATAATGGAAAATTGCCCAGATATTTTAGAAATGGAGAAAGTAGAAACTAAAAAATTTGGAAGTTTTTAATTTCTTGGTTTCTAGGGTTTTTTAAAGATATTTGTTACTTCTTTTATTGATATTGGAATTTTAATACTGGAAAATAAGATTTCCCCCAAGAACTACTTTATCTGCCACCCACAAAATTTGCTACATTGTCTTGTTTTCACTATCTGAAATTAAATTATTATTTCTAGATTTGTTCTTCGACCCATTCTTTAAGATTAGATTATTCCATTTCCAATAAAATTTTAATCTGTGCCTTCTTGAAAAAAATCAAAGGAGAGATTAACAGAATGAAAGTTTTTATTTATTTTTTTTATTTTATTTGCATAACATATGTGTGGGTAATTCTTCAACAATAACCCTTACATAGCTTTCCGTTACAAATTTTCCCCCCCAACTTCCCCACCCCTTCCCTAGATGGCAGGATATCCACTACATGTTAATTATGTTAAAATATTGGCAAATCGAATACATGTATACATATTTCCAAACTTATCATTGTTGTGCAAGAAAAATCTTATCTACACAAACGATATATCAGATAAAGGAAACACAATGTAAGCAAACATCAATCAAGGAGTATGAGAATGTTATGTTGTGGTCCACATTTCGCATCCCTCTCTCTGGGTGTATATGGCTTTCTTCAGTGAACAATTGGAGGTGGTTTGAAACATATCATTGTTGAAGAGAGCCATGTCCATCAGAATTAATTGTAATATAGTACTGTTGTTGCCGTGTATAATGATCTCCTGGTTCTGCTCATTTCACTCAGCATCAGTTCATGTAAGTCTCTCCAGGCCTCTCTGAAATCATCTTGCTGGTCATTTCTTACAGAACAATAATATTCCATAATATTCATATACCATAATTTACAGAATGAAAGTTTTAAAAAAATGGCATTGCCATCTGATTTACATCTGCATCTTAAGGATCATGGGACCCTTTCATCTGGCTTGCAGCCGAATCCTTCCATATATGTTGACTCTACATTAGAATGTGATCTCTTTAAAAGAAGGGATTCTTTTCTATTTGTATACCTAAAGATTAGTGCTTTGCAAATAATAAGCACTCATTAAATGTTTTATTCATTCACTCGCTGAAATATCAATTGTCTCCTATCTTTAAAAAAAAAAAATTCCTGTATTACTGATTCAGAGGGAGGACTTGGCACACAGCTGCTCTCTACTGTTTCTTGCAGACTCTTACTCTGCACCTTCACTTAACAACTGATCTTCCTCTGATGTCATTCCATATAATCACATAGCTTTTTCCATTTCTTGTCCATGCTGTCTAGTAACCTCCAGGAGCCTCTTCCATTTTCTAGTGACTGAGGCTCCTGGAAGAAATTTTTTCAACACCATTTTGTTATTCTCTGTGAATTCAGTAAACACACTGTGACTTCTCAGTTCCTTAACTATCATAATCACTAAGTTCTTATTAAGTCATTATGCCTCCTAGAGGAGGAAAAACTCTAACTTTCAGCTTTCAAAACTGTTGAGATTCTCGGAACCCTGAGATCGTTAGGCCTTAGCTATAGAATATGCCTTTGAAATTAACCTCTCACTCTCTACCCCAAAAAATTACTATACAGATATTCTTAATAGAAATATTTAGTTGGTATCAAAAATATATTTGCTGTAGAGGAATTGTTAACTCATTATCAACTGTAGCAGTTAGTCAAAAATTACTTCTAGTTAATAAAAATGGAATCCATTATAAAGGACTTGAACAGTTGGTCAGTTGGAGATTATAGGGGACCCTTTGCCAGCACTAGGTGCAGTACTCTTGCATTGTCCATTTGTGGTTACAGATCAAAGACCCAGGGTGAGGAGGAGCACTAATGCTTGTGACCTTAGGAGAACTAGGGTTCTGGTCATAGATTCAGGGCAGAAAATAGGGCTTGTGGTTACTCATAAACTAGAGCACAGGCCAAGAGAGCTTCCAAAGTAAACCATACCACCTTAAAAGAACTGAAATCTTACTGATCCTCCAAACTATTTCTGAAACAGCTTACAAAAAAATCTGAAGCTTGAGATAGTATCCTCTCTACCCTAGAATTGGAGTCCAAGTTGAATATAAAGTTAAAAGTCAAGAAATAGACTGGGGAAATGAGCAAATAACAACAAAAAAGATCCTGACCATACACATTTATTATGGGGACAAGGAAGATCAAGATACAAACAGAAGACGATGAAATCAGAGGAGCTACATGCAAAGCCCCAAAGAAAAATGTAAATTGGTCACAAGTCCCAAAAAGAATTTCTGAAAGAGCTCAAAAAGCATTTTAAAAATCAAATAGTAGAGATAGAGATGGAGAACTTGTGAAAGCCATGATCTAAAAAAGACCCCAGACACAATATTTCAAGAAATTATCAAGGGAAATTACACCGAAAACTTAGAACCTGATAAAATAGACATTGAAAATATCCACTTATGTCCTGAAATAGATTCCAAAATAAAAACCCTCAGGAATATTATAGTCAAATTCTGGAACTCTTAGGTCAAGGAGAAAATATTGCAAGCATCCAGAAAGAAACCATTCAGAGCCAGTCAGAATAGCACAAGATTTAGCATCTTTTATATTAAATGATTGAAAGGCTTGGGAGATGTTATTCTGGAGGACAAAAGAACTAGGTTTACAACCAAGAATAATTTACCTAGCAAAATTGAATGTAATCTTCCAGGAGAAAGATGGTTATTTAATGAAATAGAGGACTTGTAAGCATTCTTGATGAAAAGTTCAGAGCTGAGTGGAAAATTTGACTTTCAGGTAAAATTATTTCATCTTTTCTCAGTTCTCAGTTTTTCCACGTATTAATTCAATACTGTTCTTTTATTTTATCACATTTAACTTGCTCTAGTTTCTAGTAAGTATCACCTGCAGTAAGGGAAAATCTCTTATCTGGAAATGGAGAAAGGGGATCAGTACAATCCATTTACCAATAAAATTTAGGTAAAGAACTCAAGGGTTTTTGTTGTTGTTGTTGTTGTTGTTGCTTTGCTATATTTTATTATATTTATCATATTTTCATATTATATATATGTATATATATCATATTAAAAATAAAACACATGGTTATCAGAATCATGAACCCAAATATAAGTAAGCATATATTAAGGGAGCAAATAACTGTCATTAATTTAAAGTATATTTCTTGTTCTAAAATTCTTTCTTTTTTTTTTTTAATTTTATTTTATTTGCAAAACATATGTATGGGTAATTCTTCAACATTAACCCTTACATAGCTTTCTGTTACAAACTTTTCCCCCCTACTCCCCACCCGTCCCCTAGATGGCAGGATATCCACTACATGTTAATTATGTTAAAATACTTGACAAATCGTATATATGAATACATACTTATTGTTGTGCAAGAAAAAACATATCTACACAAAAGACATATCAGATAAAGGAAACACAATGTAAACAAACATCAGTTGAGAATATGAGAATGTTATGTTGTGGTCCACATTTCACATCCCTCTCTCTGGGTGTATATGGCTTTCTTCAGTGAACAATTAGAAGTGGTTTGAAGCATTTCATTGTTGAAGAGAGCCATGTCCATCAGAATTGATCGTCATATAGTATTGTTGTTGCTGTATATAATAATCTCCTGGTTCTGCTCGTTTCGCTCAGCATCAGTTCATGCAAGTCTCTCCAGTCCTCTCTGAAATCGTCCTGCTAGTCGTTTCTTACAGAACAATAATATTCACATACCATAATTTATTCAGCCACTCTCCAATTGATGGGCATCCATTCAGTTTCCAGTTTCTAGTCACTAGAAAAAGGGCTGCACAAACATTCTTGCACATGTGGGGCCCTTTCCTTCCTTTATGATATCTTTGGGATATAAGCCCAATAGATACACTGCTGGGTCAAAGGGTATGCACAGTTTGATAACTTTTTGAGCATAGTTCCAAATTGCTCTCCAGAATGGTTGGATCCGTTCACAGCTCCACCAGCAATGCATCAGTGTCCCAGCCCTCCCACATCCCCTCTAACAATCATCATTAACTTTTCCTGTCATTTTAGCCAATCTGACAGGTGTGTAGTGGTACCTCAGGGTTGTCTTGATTTGCATTTCTCTGATCAATAGTGATTTGGAGCACCTTTTCATATGACTAGAAATAATTTTAATTTCATCATCTGAAAATTGTTTGTTTATATCCTTTGACCATTTTATCAGTTGGAAAGTGGCTTGAATTCTTATAAATATGAGACAATTCTCTACATATTTTAGAAATGAGACCTTTATCAGAACCCTTCAATGTAAAAATGATTTCCCAATTTATTGCTTCCCTCCTAATCTTGTCTGCATTAGTTTTGTATAAAAACTTTTTAACTTAATATAGTCAAAATTATTTATCTGATGTTCAATTAAGAGTTCCAGTTCTTCTTTAGACATAAATTTATTCCATCTCCACAGGTCTGAGAGGTAAACTATCCTATGTTCCTCTAATTTGCTTATAATATCACTCTTTATGTCTAAATCATGAACCCATTTAGGTCTTGTCTTGGTATGTGGTGTTAGGTGTGGGTCAAGCCCTAATTTCTTCCACACTAGTTTCCAATTTTCCCAGCAGTTTTTGTCTAATAGTGAGCACTTATCCCAAAAGTTGGGGTCTTTGGTTTTATCAAACACTAGACTGCTATAGTTAATGCCTGGTTTGTCCTGTGATTCTATCCTATGCCACTCATCCACTACTCTATTTCTTAGTACCAAGTGTTTTTTTTTTGTTTGTTTTGTTTATTTGTTTGTTTGTTTTTTGTTTTTGCTCTTTTGCTGAGGCAATTGGGGTTAAGTGACTTGCCCAGGTCACACAGATAGGAAGTGTCTGAGACCAGATTTGAACTCAGGTCCTCCTGACTTCAGGGCTGGTCCTCTAACCACTGTGCCACCTAGCTGCCCCAGCACCAAATGGTTTTGATGACCTCTGCTTTATAATATAATTTTAGATCTGGCACAGCAAGGCCGCTTTCATCAGCCTTTTTTTTTTCATTAATTCTCTTGAGATTCTTGACCTTTTGTTCTTCCAAATGAACTTTAGTACTATTTTTTCTAGATCTGTAAAATAATTTCTTGGGAGTTTGATTGGTATGGTACTAAATAAGTAAATTAGTTTGGGTAGTATTGTCGTTTTTATTATATTTGCTCAGCCTACCCATGAGCACTTAATGTTTTTCCAACTTATTAAATCTGACTTTATTTGTGTGGAAAGTGTTTTGTTGTTTAGTTCATATAGTTCCTGACTATTCCTTGGCAGATAGATTTCCAAATGTCTTATACTATTGACAGTTATTTTGAATGGAATTTTTTTATATCTCTTGCTGGTGAACTTTGTTAGTAATATGTAAAAATGCTGATGATTTATGTGGATTAATTTTGAATCCTGCTACTTTGCTAAAGTGAATTGTTTCTAGTAGTTTTTTAGTTGAGTCTCTAGGGTTCTCTAAGTATACCATCATCTCATCTGCAAAGAGTGATAATTTGGTTTCCTCATTATCTACTCTAATTCCTTTTATCTCTTTTTCTTCTCTTACTGCCAAAGCTAACATTTCTAATACAATATGAAATAGTAATGGTGACAGTGGGCATCCTTGTTTCACTCCTGATCTTATTGGGAATGGGTCTAGTTTGTTCCCATTACATATGATGCTTGCTAATGGTTTTAAATAGATGCTCCTGATCATTTTAAGAAAAGCCCATTTATTTCTATACTCTAGTGTTTTTAATAGGAATGGGTGTTGGATTTTATCAAATTAAAGCTTTTTATTTTCAAAACATTTGCAAGGGTAATTTTTCAGCATCGATCCTTGCAAAACCTTGTGTTTTAATTTCTCCTCCCCTCATCCCTTAGATGGCAAGTAATCTAATATATGTGAAACATATTAAAATATATTTTAAATCCAATATGTGTATATTTATACAATTCTCTTGATGCACAAGAAAAATTGGATCAAAAAGGGAAAGAAATGAGAAAGAAAATAAAATGTAAACAAACAGCAACAAAAAGGACGAAAATGCTATGTTGTGATCCACACTCAGTTCCCACAGTCCTCTCTCTGGGTGTAGATAGCTCTCTTCATCACAAGAATTATGGAATTGACTTGAATCATCTTAATCATCATTCATCTTATTGAAAAGAATGCAGTGAATAGAGCATCAGCCCTGAGGTCAGGAAGATATTTGGTCTCAGACACAACATTCCCTAGCTGTGTGACCCTGGGCAAGTCACTTAACCCCAATTGTCTCAGCAAAAAGCCAAAAAGAAAAAAAGAAAAGAACTATGTCCATTGGAATTGATCATTATATAATCTTGTTGTTGCCATATGCAGTGATCTCCTGGTTCTGCTCACTTCACTTAGCATCAGTTCATGCAAGTCTCTTCAGGCATCTCTGAAATCATTCTGTTGGTTGTTTCTTATAGAACTATAATATTCTATAACATTCATATACCATAATTTATTCAGCCACTCTCCAATTGATGGGCATCCTTTCAGTTTCCAGTTTCTAGCCATTACCAAAAGGGCTGCCACAAACACTTTTGCATATATGGGTCCCTTTCACTCCTTTACTGAGCTTGTATCCCAAAGAGATTTTAAAGACACTACTGGATCAAAGGATGTGGCGTAGTTTAATAACAATTTGGGAATAGTTCCAAATTGCTCTCCAGAATGGTTGAATCAGTTCACAACTCCACCAGCAATGTTAGTGTCTCAGTTTTCTCACATCCCCTCCAACAGTCCTTCTCTGATATGGATAGGATGGTAGGATAAGATCAAAGTAGTCATGAATCATTGCATTTCTGAGAATAGCAAAATCATTTACAGCTGGTCAGCCTAGAACACTGCTATTCCTTTGTATGCAATTCATTTCATTTTGCTTAAGTTCATGGAGGATTTTTCTAAGTTACTGTTTTTGTTTTTGTTTTTTTCTGATTGTATCCTGCTCATCATTTCCCATAGAATAATATCACATATCACAATTTATTCATCTGTTTCCCCATTGATTGGCATCCCTTCAATTTCCTGTTTTTTTTTTGTTTTGTTTTTGTTTTTGTTTTTGTTTTTTTGCTCTGAGAAGAGAGCTGCTTTAAAAAAAAATCTCTTGGTGTTTATGGTATTGGTATGGTTAGATCAAAAGATAAGTGTGAATTTACAGCCTTTTGGGCATAGATCATATCTTTTGATTATTTATCATTTGACTCTTATTATAAATTTGACTCAGTTATCTCTATTTTTGAGAAATTAGGCCTTACCAGAAAAACTTGCTTAAATTATTTTTTATAATTACTATTGCTAACTATTTCCCCCCTCTATTTATTCTCTTCTTTCATTCTGTCCCTCCTCAAAAGTGTTTTGGTACTGACCATTCCCTTTCCCAGTATGCCTTCTCTTTCATCACCCTCCCCCTTTCCCATATCCTCTCCTATTTTCCTTCAGGGTAAAAAAGATTTATATACCCATATTGAATATATATATATATATATTAGTTCTTTTTTGAGCCAGTTCTCATGAGAGTAAGGTTCATTACCTTTCCCTCTTCTCCCCTTCCAATGTAAAAGCTTTTTCTTGCCTCTTTTTATAGTAGATAACTTATAGCATTCCACTCCTCTCTTTCCCTTTCTCCCAGGACATTCCTCTCTCTCTTAATTTAATCATTTTTTAAGATACTATCCCTTGTCCCTCTGTCTATATATACTCCTTCTAACTGCCAAAATAATGAGAAAGATCTAATGAGTTATAAGCATCATCCTCCCAAGTAGTAATGTAAACATAAACCTTATTAAGTCTCTTAGGATATTACTTTCCTTATTACCTTCTTATGGTACTCCTGATTCCTATATTTGCAAATCAGATTTTCTATTCAGCTCTGGCGTTTTCTTCACAAATACTTAAAAATTCTCTATTTCATTGAATGACCACCTTTTCCCCTGAAGGATTATACTCAGTTTTGCTGAGTAGGTGATTCCTGATTGCAATCCTAGTTCCATTGTTCTCTGGAATATATTCCAAGTCCTCTGGCCCTTTAATGTAAAAGCTGTTAAATCTTGTGTTATCCTGCCTATGGCTTCATTATACTTGAATTGTTTCTTTCTAGATGCTTACAATATTTTCTCATTTACCTGGGAGTTCCAGAATTTGGCTGTGTAATATTCCTGGGAGTTTTCATTTTGGGATTTCTTTCAGGAAATGATCAGTGGATTTTTTCAATTTCTATTTTACTCTCTGGTTCTAGAATATCAGGACATACAATAATCAGGACACAATAATAATTTCTTGAAAGATGATGTCCAGCACTGATATATTGTTGGTGGACTTATTAACGGATCCAACCATTCTGGAGAGCAATTTGGAACTATGCTCAAAAAGTGATGAAACTGTGTGTACCCTTTGACCCAGAACTGTTTCTATTGGGCCTATATCCCAAAGAGATCTTAAAGGAAGGAAAGGGCCCCACATGTGCAAGAATGTTTGTGGCAGCCCTTTTTGTAGTGGCAAGAAACTGGAAACTGAATGGATGCCCATCAGTTGGAGAGTGGCTGAATAAATTATGGTATATGAATGTAATGGAATATTATTGTTCTGTAAGAAATGACCAGCAGGATGATTTTAAAGAGGACTGGAGAGACTTGCATGAACTGATGCTAAGTGAAATGAGCAGAACCAGGAGCAATATACACTGCAACAAGACTGTATAATGAGTAATTCTTATGGTTGTGACTCTCTTCAACAATAAGACGATTCAAACCAGTTCTAGTTGTTTAGTGATGAAGAAAGCCAGCTAGAGGCCTATGGGATCTGAGGGTGGATCACAACATAACATTTTCACGCTTTCTATTGATGTTTGCTTGCATTATGTTTTCTTTCTCAGATTTTTTTTCTTGCAGATCCAATTTTTCTTGTACAGCAAGATAACTGTATAAATATGTATACACATTTGATTTGTCAAATATTTTAACATAATTAATATGTATTAGACTTCCTGCCATCTAGGGGAGGGGGTGAGGAGGAGGGAAAAAATTATAACAAAGCTTTGCAAGGGTCAATGATCAAAAATTACCTATGCATATGTTTTGCAAATAAAAAGTTTTAATTTAAAAAAATGATATCCAGGCTCTTTTTTTATTCATGACTTTCAAGTAGACCAATAATTTTTAAATCATCTCTCCTGGATCTACTTTCCCAGGGCAGTTGTTTTTCCAATGAGATATTTCATACTTTTTTTCAATTTTTTTTGCTTTATTGTATCTTGATTTCTCATAGTTGTTAGCTTCCATTTACTCAATTCTAATTTTTAAGGAATTATTGCCATACTTTTAATTCCCTTTTCAATTTTTTCTCTCATATCTCATTCCTCCCCCCCCCTTTTTTTTAGCCTTTTTGTTACTGCAGGGTAAGAGATATTATTGAAGCAATTATAAAAGACAGAACATATTGGGGAAAAAAATCCACTTGGAGTCAAAAAAACCTGGGTTCAAACCTTGGTTCAGACATTTACCAGATAGCTAACTAGGATAAATCCCTAAGATCTTAAAAAAAAATCATTCATAAAATGGAGATAATCTTTTATACTAGCATCTTAGAGTTTAGAGAATGGAAATGCTGTGTAAAATTCAAAGCACAATTTTGTTTTTTAAGACATTCTTCTCCTGATTAGCTTTTTATATTTCTTTGTGCACCACTCTCTCAGTTCTTTTTCCCAATTTATCTTCTTTTTCTCACTTGATTTTTAAAATCCGTTTCATAGCCTGAGACCAATTCTTATATTTCTTTGAGGCTTTGGATGTAGGACTTGACTTGATCTTCTGAGCATGTGTTTTGATTCCCCCTTGTCACTATAATAACTTTCAGTGGTCAGAAACCTTTTCTGTTGTCTGCTTATTTCCTAGCCTATTCTTCAGCTTTTACCTCTATGTTTAAGTAGTCTCTATTTCCAGGGTGGAGATGCGCTGTCCCAAGTTTCAGGGGTTTTCAGCTGCTTTCAGGGGTCCTTCTAGAGACCTGACCATAAGCACTCTTTTCTGGAGCTGTGAGGAGGTCCCTGTCCCACTGGAGCTGTGAGATCTAGTGTGCTAACCCACAGAGTCCTGCTTTGATGGCACCGGGGCCGAAGCTGTGCTCTCAGGATGTTGGCTCAGACCTTTTCTGCTGACCTTCCTGATTGGCTTTGGTGTCCCCAGGCGGAGAGTCCTGCCCCTGATTCAGAGGTCCTGTTTGGCTGGGGCTGGGGCTTGATCCAGGGCTGTGCTGGCAAGACCTGCGCTGGGCTTGTGTGCTGGGATCCCACCCTGGTTCCACAGACCTTTTCTGCTGACCTTCCTTTGGTGTCTCTGGGCCGAGAGGTCTAGAAACCACCAGTATTAATGCTGATTCAGAGATCCCCAAGTCTGTTCCTGCTTTACTGGCCTGGGGCTGGAGCCCAGGCTGGGGCTGGGACTGTGCTGACTGGGACTGCACTCTGGACCCCCACCCCACTGTCACAAACTTTTTCTTCTGACCTTCTAAGTTGTCTTCAGCTGGAAAATGCTCAGCTCCATCTTTTTGTGTGTTCTGATGCTAAAATTTGTTTAGTCATTATTTAAAGGAACTTGGAGACTTTGGGGGAAGAGTTTGGGCAAGTTGCTGCCTTTGCTCTACCATCCTGGCTCTGCCTGGAGGGATTTTTCTTAAAGCCAACAAGCTTTAATTTAGGATGTACAAAAAATATTTATATCTCCTTTTGGGGTCTAAGGTCAGAGTCTAAATCAAAGAAAATCATTGAACAAATTATAGTATATAATTGTAATGGATTACTGTTGTGCTATAAGAAATTGTTTCAAGAAACTTTGAGAAAACTTGTATGACTGATTCAAAGTGAAATGGACAGAATCAGAACATAGCATACAGTGGCAACAATATGGCAAAGACAAGCAACTTTGAAGAATTAAAAACTAATCATTGTCACATCTGGTTACAAAAGATTAGAGATAATGAGATTATCTTGGTAGTTGATAGAAAGATGAAAGAGTACAGAATGGGGCGTATTTTTTCTGGATGTGATCAGGGCATACATTTGTTTTGCCAAATTATATATATTAGTCACAGGATTTTGTTTTACTTTCATTGTCAGTGTGTGGGGTAGGAAGAAGGCAGCTTTTTGCAACCTAAAAAAAGCACATAATTTTCAAAAATCATTGTGACATTTTTATGATCCTAAGACACAAAAGAAAAAAGCCAATGACTTTAGTGTTATATTCTTCCATCTTCACATCTTGTTTCAGGGGCTAGTTCTTTTTTTTAAAAAATTCTATGTAAAATTCAATTTCATTTTATTTTTAGCTCTGAATTCTTTCCTTCTCCTCAACCTCTATCCTTGAGAAAGCAAGAAAAGCAAAACCTGTTCTTAACATGTATAATCCAAAAAAAAAAAAAAAAGTTGTGCCTTGGCCTTGACTCTTGACTCTTCAGTCTGCCATTCTTTTATCTGAATATGGGTAGCAAATTTTCCAAGTCTGTTACAGTTATCTCTGTTACTATATAAATTGTTCTAATTCTCACTTCACTTTGCTCATTAGCTCATGAGTTTTTTCAGGTTTTTCTGAAGCCATCCCCTTCTTAATTTTTTTTATAACAGAGTAGTATTGCATAAATTCATATAACATAATCTGTTCTGCTATCCTCCTTTGACACTCCCTATTTTTCCAGTTTAGTGTCACCATAAAAATAGTTGCTATAAATATATGATATAAAATTATTTGTTTAAAAGAATTTATGGGTCCTTTTCTTCCTTTGATCTCTTTGAGCTATTGACATAATAGTGATATTAGTAGGTAAAAAGATATGTATAGTTTAATAATTTTGGGAGTATAGTTCCAAATTGCTTTCCAGAATGGCTGACCAGTTCAGTTCACAGTGCTAATAGTGCATTAATTTACTAATGTCCCACACTTATTCCAGTATTTGGTATTTTTTTTTGGTTTTGTCAAAATAATGAATATAATAATTATGAAGTAATAACTTAGAGTTGTTTTGATTTGCATTTCTCCAATTATTCATGATATAAAGATCGGGTATCATAGTCACATGGGAAGGAGGTAACGGATTAAACTCTTTACATAAGATTCCATTTGGACCACATGTTAATTTAGAAAACCATATATTTTCATGTTTTTATATATACATATAATTAATATATCAACACATTACAATCTGATAGGAAATATATTTAATCTATTTTCAAAAACATTCAAGAGTTTTGTTGGTTACACAAAGCTCATGGGCTGCATATTGGACACTTGATATAGAACATTTTTCATATGGCTATTTGTAACTTGGATTTCTTTCTCAGAAATATGTCTATTCATATCTTTTGACCAGTTATCATATGATCAATAATTGTTATTCTTATAAATTGGAATTCCTCTTTGTCTTATCTCCCCCTCTTCTCAAAACAGCAAGCTATTTGATATGAGTTAAATATGTGCAGTCCTTTTAAACATATTTCTGTATTTGTCATGTGCAAGAAAAATCACACCAAAAGGTAAAAGAAAAAAAAGAAAGAAACTAACAAACAAAAGGGTGAAAATACTATGCTTCAATCCATATTCAGTCCCCACAGTTCTCTCTTTGGGTGTGAATAGCATTTTCTATCCCAAGTCAATTGGAATTGTCTTGAATCACTGCATTTTTTTTGAGAAGAGTCAAGCCCACCAGAATTGATCATCACATAATCTTGTTACTGCATACAGTGTTCCCTTGGTTCTACTCATTTCATTTAACATCGGTTCATGTGAATCTTTCCAGGCCTCTCTGAAATCATCCTCCTGATCATTTCTTACAGAACAATAATATTCCATAATATTCATATATCATAATTTGCTAAGCCATTCTATGATTGGTGGGCATCCATTCAATTTCCAGTTTCTTGCCACTACAAAAAGGGCTGCTACAAACATTTTGGTGATTGTGTTGCTCATAATTACTAGGTTTTTCAAAGTAATCATCTTTACAATATTTTTATTACTGTATGAATTGTTCTCCTTATTCTGCTCACTTTGCTCTCCATCAAATTGGATAAGTCTTCCCAGGCTTTTCTGAAAGCTTCTCTTTCATCATTTGTTATAACAGTAGTTTTCCATTGAATTCATGTACCAAAACCTCCTCAGTTGATGGACATCCTTTCATTTTCCAATTCTTTGCCACCAGTGATTATAAATAAATATTTTTGAAGTTTTGTTGATATCTTTGGGGTACAGACCTAATAGTGGGACCCCTATTTCAAAAGATATGTAAAATTTAATCACTTTGGGGGCATAGTTCTAAATTGCTTTCCAGGATGGTAGGGCTAATTCATAGTTCAACTAACAGTGCATTATTATACCTATTGTCCCTTATTCCTGCCAGTATTTGTCATTTTCCCTTTTTATCATCTTAGTCAATCTGATGGTTGTAGGAAGTTGTTTCAATTTATAATTCTATAATTATGAATTTAGAGTATTTTTATATGGTTATGGATAGTTTTGATTTCTTCTGAAAACTGCCAAAATTCTTTGATAATTTACCAATTGGAGAACAGATCTTAATGTTCATAAATTTGACTCAATTCGCTACCTATAATAAAAATTAGATTTGTATTAAACTTGTTGCAAAGGTTTTCCCCCAGTTTTTTAAAATTCTCTTCTAATTTTATGTACATTGGCTTTGTTTGTATAAAATCTTTTTAATTTTATGTAATGAAAAGGATTCATTTTAGCTCCTGCAAACTTCTCTATTTCGTTTGGTCATGAACTTTTCTTCTATTCATAGATCTTATAGGTAACTTCTTTGTTCCATTAATTTTCTTAAGCTGTCACTCAAAATATCCATTTTGAGCTTATCCTAATAAATGGTGTAAGTTATTGATCTGTGCCTGGTTTCTGCCAGTCTCTTTTCTAGTTTTCCTTCATGTTTTTGTCAGATAGTTAGTCCTTGACCTCATAGCTGGTATCTTTGGGTTAATCAAACACGAAGCTATTATATTTATTTGCTTCTCTACATTGTATATCTAATCTGTCCCACTAATCAAGCTCAGAAAAAGAGAATTTTAAAAATTGTGTATTTAGGGTTAAAGACAGTGAGCTGTGTTTTGGACACATTGTATGTCTGAAATAACTAAAATGTTGAAAAGGCAACTATTGATGAGCTCCCAAGAGAAACTAGAGGCAGATAGGTATAGATCAAAAAATCATCTTCATAAAAATAAGAACAACTTCATGGGTGCTCTTGAACTCCCCAGTGATAATACAGAGAGAAAAGAGAAGAGGGCTCAGAATAGAGCCTCCAGGTACTCCCACATTTAGTGAGTATGAATGACCTGGAGGTGGATCCAGCAAAAGACAGAGAAGGAACAGCCAGACAAGGTGGGAGGGGAACTAAGTGAGCAGGGGAAAGAATATCCCGAAGAAGAATATGGTCATTGATATAAATGCTGCCAAGAGGGTAGGAAATTAAAGGATTCAGAAAGGAGCATTAATTCAGCAATTAAGAGGTAATTAGTTAATTTGTAAAAAGTAGATTCAGTTGACTGGTGAGATACTACAGAGATCTGCTTAGAACAGAGTGATGGGAAAGGAAGTGGAGGTACTGAGTTTAGGGAGTTTTCTCAAGGACTTTACAAGGGGAGAAGGATAGGACCATAGGCTGTGGAGATAGCATGATCTCATGGGACCTTTTTAGAGTGGGGAAAATTTGGGCATGGTGGTAGGCCATTAAGGGACAGATCCAGTAAATAGAAACTAAAGTTGGTCTTCTTAAAAAAGATAGGAAGGATGGGAGCAAAAGTACAGATAGAGTGGTTGACCTTGGCAAGGAGAAAGGTCACCTCTTCATTGGAGACTGAAGTCAAAAAGGACATAATGGAAAGGGGGAAAGGAAGGGATGTTAAAGAGAGATAAGGTGAAAAGGGGAGAAGAATAAGCTCAGAGTAAGAGATGAAGTGGTGAAATGCGTGAAGTGGCAATAGGGAATGCCATGGGGGGGGAAGCGGGGGGCTTAAGGGAAGACATGAAGATCTGCAGGATAGACCATTTATCAGGGAAGTATAAGTAGCATTTCCTTGCAACATTAGAGCACAGCTAAAATTATAAAGATAAATTTGTTATGTACTTCATCAACATTTTTGTGACATCAGCAGCGATTATTAAAACTACTTCAGTCTATGAAATGTATTGTTGTTGATAACACTATTAAAATCTATTAGATTTCTTGACTACTTCATTGTACTTTTGGATTATGTTGCGCTCTAATATTTCTTTTTCATGAATTGCCATGAACTGTTGTTCATTTTATTTGCCACTTATGAGAAGGCACTGATACACCATTGCAAATGTGGTGGTAAAAGGAAAGGAAAACTATGAATACGTATTGAGACACTGTATAATCTCAGAATTTTCAATTTATTGGTTAGTTTTGTTGGTGGTTTTTTTTTTCCTTTTCTTCTTTGTTCTAAAGAATGGTTCTGTGGAGGGGCAAAAAAAAGAAAGATATGTTGAGAAATGTAGGGAAAATATATCAATAAAAATTTATCAAAGAAAAATATCCTTATTTTATTGTGGAAAAGAAACAGGTTCTAGAATCTCTTGAGTCTTCATTTTTATTTTCTATCCTTCATTTGTTTTCTTAACATCAGTATGAAAAACATACACCACATTTCTGATATTTGTAGAAATTAATTTTATTTTTTAAAGGAAATTTTAGCGTTCCTTCTTTTGAAAGAATAGCTTTTTGAAAAAATAAAGGGTCTCAGGGATAACTAAAAAGAGTGATCATTTAATTATACATACATGCATGTACATATGTGTGTATTAACTTTGATTTGCTTGTAAAAACAGGTCTGAGCAGTAGGTAGCATAAATATTATCCTGTTTTGTGAATAAGGAAAACTGAGAAACTAAGAGGTTGTCCAAAAATTAAGAAGTAGTTAAAAAACAACTTTTGATAAAAATTGAGAAGGAAATAGTCTCAAAACTTATATCTCACTATTTGGTGCACTTGCTTTCTGTAGAACTAATAATAATCTTGTATCATTTCATAAGAATAGCAACTTTGTAAATAGCACTTTGAGGTTGACAGAGTGCTTTATAAATATTTGTGATCCTTATAACCCCCTTTGTGTTAGATATTATTATCCCCATTTTTATATATATATAGAAGTGAAATCTACTTCTGTTTTTTAAAATTGCTATTGGAGTATAATTCTGTAGATATCAAATACAACTATATATAGAAGATGAAATAAAATTTTGCTGCTTAGAACAAGTATTAGAATAAATATTAGATCATATGATGGACTTGATGCTAGTGTGGAGAAATGTTAACAAATATATGTTAAGTTTCTTTCTTTCTTTCTTTCTTTCTTTTTTTTTTTTTTCTGATGCAATTGGAGTTAAGTGACTTGCTCAGGTCACACAGCCAGGAAGTGTTAAGAGTCTGAGGTCAGATTTGAACTCAGGCCCTCCTGACTTCAGGCCTGGTGCTCTATCTACTACACCAACTAGCTGCCCCATATGTTAAATTTCTATGCAAATTGTTAGTTGTGTGTCTTTGTGTGTGTGTGTATGTGTGTGTGGTTTGTGTGTAGTTCAATTTGATTTATTTTTTATTTATTTATTTTTACTGAATTTCAGATGTAGCATTGGCTGCTGTCCTAGTTCCTGTTCTGGTCATGGTTCTCACTACCCTTATTCTCATCTTAGTTTGTGGTTGGCATTGGAGAAACAGGTAATGTAATTAGTGTATTTGATTCATTGATGTCAGTGCAGAGATTGTTTAACTCTAGACTGAAGTCTGCATGATTAGCACTCTTCCTATTTCTTTGCAAACATTTGTTCTAGTCACAAAATGCTAAGGGGAAAAAAAAGGCTATTGAGTGGTAGAAGAAAGTCTGTATGTTTCCTGGTGAAACTAACATTTTAATTAAACCATCACTAAATTATTGATTAGTCATTTCACACACCATGTGGCCTAGTTTTAAATATTTATTTTATTTCTTGTTTTGAAACCATGATATGTTATACTTTAAATACAGACTTGATAAGGAAGGTAATATTAGAAATATAAAGACTCTCCCTAGAATTTTTATGTTGGAGGGAACAGTCATTCAGTAGAACTTAGATGGTTCTTTGAATAACTGATCTTGTGATTTTGAAGAAGTAATGCTTCTGTTTGTCATGTTCTAAAAATATGATGATAAAATTAGCAAATTAGGAGCCAATAAAATAATGGAGTAAATAAAAGCCAGTTCCCTGTCTTGTCATCTTGTACATAGTTTAAGGAAAGCAGAGAGGTTTTTGAAAATGGTTAGCATTTTTTTGTTTTACAAAGAGAGTTAGGGAGCACATTGTATAATATTAATAGAAAATCAGGAGCAGGAAAATAGTTAAAAATATTTCCCAGCTTCTAGATAAATGTATTCTACAAATTGGCAAATTAAGACCATATAATTCCTAATGAAAACATACTAAGCTGAATGACATTTTTCTGGAGCACTGGGCAATAGAAGACATTTGTCAAACTGACCAGGCAAAGAAGAATCAAGGGCAAAAAACAGACTAATATTCTTTTCTTGCTACACATTTTATGATTTTGAATGAAGATCACCATATTCTTCCCTCCACTCTCTCATTCCCCAAGAAACAAAACAAATAAAAATGCTAATCATTTTCTAAAACTTCTCTGCTTTCCCTGAACTATGTACAAGGTGACAAGACAGGGAACTCGTTTTTATTTACTCTCTCATTTTCTTAGCTTCTAATTTGTTAGTTTTTATTCCTTGATCCTTTTTAAGTCAGTAGTTCTAGGAAGGAAAAGTGGGATTTGGGGAGAGAAGGGCTAGAGTGGCCATACAGCATCTTTCTTTAAAGACTTGTTTTTTAATATTTCATGGAATTCCAAAATGCAGTTTAGCAGTCATTATAGCAGAAAGCTAGGCAATATTTCAAATGGATTTTGTTGGCTTAATAATTAACTTCTTTGTGTTTGCTGCAGTTGCAAAAGGGTCTTAGAAATAAATTTAATCTTTGTCCATTTCTGGTTTTCTGCATCTGTGTCTTTTCAGAAAGAAAAAAACTGAAGGAACATATGACTTACCTTATTGGGATCGTGCAGGTAAATGAAGACTCTATTTGCAGACCTCACATATTTAGTATAAAATAAACATATCCTCTGATCCTTGGCTAAGAACAAATCCTTGATCCTTTCTTTGTGCTTTATAAGTGGCATACTAAAAACAAATATCATATCACTAACTTAGTTTGAAGTGCTCTGTTATACATAGCTGGGAGTATTTCTCTCTTAACTTTATCATTTTACTCTCCTCTTTCTTCTATTTCTCTAAATAATATGTAAAGAAGTAAAATGAAAATAAAGTCCTATAATACTGTCCCTGTTCTTTTTTAGCTTAAGAGTTTGAGTCAGTATTCCTTCTTGGAGAGCTTGATCCCCTGGAAGAAATTTGATTGCTTTGATCTCTGAACTATCTCCAGAAGATGCAAAAAGTGAAGAATTTGCATTTTGGCAAAACAATATAGGTTTTTGTACTTAACTTTTCTATGATTCATCTACCAAAGCAAATTACACTAGTTTACCTTTATTTTCCATTATTCTTTGTGTTCTTGGGAAGAAAGAGAAGTCATGTTTTAGAACATTGTTTCTATGAGAAAATCAGTTCTAATTTCCTATAGCCATTTTTAAATAGGCGATCATTGAAAACAAGAGTTCTCAAATGTTTTGATTTTAGGACTCCTTTGTATTTTTAAAAATTATTGAGGAACCCCCAAAAATCTTTTGTTTATGTGAATTATATTTGTTGATGTGTGCTGAATTAGTAATTAAAGCATCTTAGTATTATTATGAAAGTAGTTTGATCTTACAGACCTCCCAAAACCTCTGAGCATCCCGCCCCAGGAATCCTAGACCACACTTTGACAACCAGTGATCTAAATAAATGTTTAGAATACAACTTATTTATAAATTTAAAATTATCTGAGAAGAACATTAGTATAATTATTGAGGAGTTGTTCATTGCCCTTTATAAAGTAAAGATTACAAAAAAGTCATAACAATTCGGATTGGTTCTCACCATCACACCTAAATGCTTTAACTTTTCCCTGATTAACTCCTCATTGCAGTCCGTACAGCATCTATTCTAAATATTTTCTTCTCTCCCCAATTTACCTACATTACCAGCTTTCTCCTTTCCCTGTGGATTTCACCTCATACTTTTTTTTAATACTTTTTATTTGCAAAACATATGTATGGGTAATTCCTAAACATTAACCCTTACAAAGCTTTCTGTTACAAATTTTCCCCCCCTACTCACCACCCCTCCCCTAGATGGCAGGATATCCACTACATGATAATTATGTTAGAATACTTAAGAAATCGAATATATGTATAGGTATTGCATCATTTTTTGTGCAGGAGAAATCATATCTACAAGGAAGAATAATCTGATAAAGGAAATACAATGCAAGCAAACCTCAATAGAGAACATGAAAATGTTATATTGTGGTCCACATTTCACATCCCTCTCTCTAGGTGTATATGGCTCTCTTCACCAAACAATTAGAACTGGTTTGAAGCATTTCATTGTTGAAGAGAGTCATGTCCATTAGAACTGATCCTCATATAGTATTGTTGTTGCCCTGAATAATGATCTCTTGGTTCTGCTCACTTCACTGAGCATTAGTTCATGCAAGTCTCTCCAGGCCTCTCTGAAATCATCCTGCTGGTCATTTCTTACAGAACAATAATATTCCATAACATTCATATACCATAATTTATTCAGCCACTCTCCAATTGATGGGCATCCATTCAGTTTCCAGTTTCTGGCCACTACAAAAAGGGCTGCCACAAACATTCTTGCACATGTGGGGCCCTTTCCTTCTCTTATGATTTCTTTGGGATATAAGCCCAATAGAAACACTGCTGGGTCAAAGGGTATGCATAGTTTGATAACTTTTTGAGCATAGTTCCAAATTGTTCTCCAGAATGGTTGGATCCGTTCACAGCTCCACCAGCAATGCATCAGTGTCCCAGTCTTCCCACATCCCCTCCACCATTCATCTTTATCTTTTCCTGTCATTTTAGCCAATCTGACAGTTTCACCTCATACTTTACCTTTAAAAAAAAAAAGCCTTCCCACCATAAGTTTATTCTTTTCTCCAATTCTGTATCTTATATCCCCTCATCATCCCCCACCTCCTTCTTACTTCCCCATGTGCCCCCCTGGGAGATTGGTCTTGATTATCCAGTCTCCCTTAACTACTATACTAACTTCTTCCCTCCTGCCTACCAACATTCCCTGATCATCTCATTCTTTAAAAAAAAAAAAAATCTTTCCTTAACTCTGCCCTTCCTTCAAGCTATTGATTTACATCTCTCTTTTCATTCATAAGCAAACTCCTAGAAAAAGTACCCTGTACTTGTATCCCTGTCTCCACTTTGATCTTTTCTTTCCCTTCCTTTCAATCTGGTTTTCAACTCCCTAATTTGGCTGAAACCCTTCCCTTCTATGTGAGGAGCAGTTACAGTGCTGATCATCCACCTCCTCCTCTGGGGGAGGCTCCCTAGCTCACCCTACCTCTTTTGGCCAGTTTGAGCCCTCTTAGTTCATCTTCTGCCTCTCTATCTGCTCCTCATTCTGCTTTATAGGATCATCTTCCTGCCCTCTTGTTTATAATTATGATCTAGGGCTTTCCTCTCTACATTGGTGATTTCTTCAGTTCCCTTGGGGGTAATTATTATCTCTGTGAAGAAAACAATTTCAGATCTCTCCTACATTTTCATGTAGCCAATATTCTAGTTTAGCCCCCCCCCCATCATCTTTCATCCAGACTGTCGAGTAGTCTTTTGTTTCATCTGTCTACTTTATTTATAAATATTCGTACTTCTCTTCTTTGTTCTGTTCCACAAATGGTGAAAATGATATTCCTAAAAAAAAAAAGGTCTGATTGTATCATTTCCCTGCTCCAGTAACATTCTCTTTCTAGTATCAGATAAAAACTCCTCGATTATCTTTTAAAGACCTTCACAAAATGAGTTCAGTTAACTTTCCAGACTTATTCCACTTCCCCCTCATACCCTCATATACATCTTCCATCTGCATTGTTTCCCCCTCATACCCTCATATACATCTTCCATCTGCATTGTTCCACTTGTTCCCTTTACTCCACTATCCCATCTCATCTCCATGCATTTGCATAGAGTGCCATCAGTGTCTGAATGCTTTCCCTTTTATAAACCTTTCCTTACCCATGCTCATGGCACCTCCTACAACAGGTATTTCCTTATAGACCTGGCTTTAGTTTCCCTCTCCAGATTATATTTATATGGATAATTCCTAGTACATAGTCATTTAGTAAATTAAATTATATCCATTAATCAGTTTGCTAATAAAGGAAATAGAGGGTCAGAGAGAATGAGTGATTTTCTGAAGTCGCTTGGGTATTAAGAGTAAGAGGCAGAGTTATGACCATAAGCCTAGGTTGAATCAGAATCATCTTTATCAGATTTAGAGTTAGGAGGAATCTTTAGAAATTATCTAGTCCAGTTGTATCAAACTCAGAGAGGTGGGTCTCTGTATTTACTTAAAAAACCCCAAGTTAATAATGTTTAAGTTGTATAAGTGCTCCCAATTATGTTATAATCTGGTACTACTGGGGAGTTTTATATGGAGCAAGATTTTGCATCTAGTCCCACCTTTTCATTTTATAGATGTGCAAATGGTCAAATGAGTGGCTCAGGTCAATGGATGGACCAAGATTCCAGTCTTTTCCCTGAACCCAATTCCTGTGCTCTTTGAGAGAGTCCCCACAACTCCATTTGAGATTTCTTCCACTATTATTTGCTGATTTTTTTTTCAGCCTGTTCCTATATCATCTATTCAGTGTTAACTTGAAAACTGTTTAGGTCATTTTAATATGGGGGAAAATTCATGAAGATAAATTACCTTCAGATTTTTATGCCTTGTATGGGGGTGTCCATTTTCCAACTTGTTTTTAGTAGAAAGCTTGTGAAGACTCCTTATAACTTAAAACTTTGTGTTTTAATGTGTGTTAGATACTGTGAAAAATGCCTATCTTCATCTTGGAAGATTTTTTTAAGTTTAAATATAACCATGGTACAATGAAGTTCTAGAGATGTCAGAATTTTTACTTCTATTTAATATTATTACTCTTAGTAGGCCATCAGCTAGGCCTTGAAAAACCAATATCTTGGAACTTTGTTGAAGAGTTTGCATTTAGAAATATTTAAGCTATTTATCTTGAGAGAGGCATTTTTGTGTAATGTTCATTCTTGCTTGAAACCCCAATGAAGGTTGGTGGAAAGGAATGAAGCAGTTTTTCCCAGCCAAATCACTGGAACATGAGGAAACGCCCGTTCGTTATAGTACCAGTGAAGTTGGTCACTTGAGACCAAGAGAAGTCACATCTGTGTTACAGACTGAGACTGCAGGTAACCACTTGGAAGAATGCATGGAAATACCCTGTATAACACTTTACAATAAAATAAAATTAGTGCTTTATAACAAGATGCAACTGTAATGCCATAAATCCTGCCATAATATTATTTGAGTCATTGGCCACTTTTAATGTTGAGATAAATTCCATGACACCAGCTTTTCTCCTCCACTTTCACCCAAGATCACACTTTTCAGAAACTGGTGTTTGTTGGAGTATTACTGTAGTTTTGGATCACACTATATAGTCGAATATTAATTGTTTTATGATCAGAATCAGGCCATTCTGGTGAAAGTTACTGTAATAAATTTTCAATTTTTTTAAGTAAGGATATATTAATTTTTCATATCCTTTTTATTCAAGGGACTTCAGTTGAAGAAGGTAAGCCAAAGGGGGTCTTCATCTGTAGTCTTGCCTTTGTCTTTGGAATAAATGACCTTAAGTTACTTGTGTGACTTAGTCACTTCATCCATTAAAAAAAAAAAAGTACCCACTTTCTGGAGAGCAGTATGGAACTCTGCCCAAAGGGCTATCAGAATGTGCATCTTTTAACCCAGCAGTGTTTCTACTGGGCCTATATCCCAAAGAGATCTTAAAAAAGGGAAAGGGACCCACATGTGCAAAAATGTTTGTGGCAGCCCTTTCTGTAGTGGCAAGAAACGGGAAACTGAATGGATGCTTTTCAGTTGGAGAATGGCTGAATAAATTATAGTATATGAATGTTATTAAACTGACACCACTTGAGAAGTCATCTAGACTGTCCTCATTGTGCAGGCTAGAAACCTGCCTTGCCAAAGCCCATTTAAAAATGCTAGATGGCCCAGAGGATGGAGGACTGGAGGAGGATCTGAGTGCAGATCTCATCTCAGACATTAACACTTACTAGCTGGGTGTTCCTGGACAAGTCACTTAACCCAATAGCTTCCCCCTGCAAACGCTCAGTACAAACATTTCCAAGTACGATGACTTTTTTTTTCAGTTTCATTTTGTATTTTTTTTATTAAAGCTTTTTATTTGCAAAACATATGTATGGGTAATTCTTCAACATTGACCCTTACAAAGCTTTCCTTTACAAATTTTTCCCAGTACGATGACTTTTTAAAGGATGTTATATTGCCACAGTATTATTGTATACTCCCAAGAATCTCTCCCATGTCGCCTTTTTGGAAAGCTTTTGCTGTGTTGAAGAGACCAGCAGGAGAGGCTGTAGAGAACACAGGTTGTTGTCAGTGTCAGCTCTGGGACAGCACAATTGATTTGCTTTCTGGGTAATGCCAGATCTTCTTTTCTCTCTTACATTGTCACACAGAGTATGCTCAGCCATTGGTGGGAGGAATTGTGGGCACACTTCATCAGAGATCCACATTTAAGCCAGAAGAAGGAAAGGAGGCTGGCTATGCTGACCTCGATCCTTACAGTTCCCCGGTGCCAGAAGTTTATCATGCGTACGCTGAACCGCTGCCCATTACCGGGCCGGAATACGCCACCCCCATCATCGTGGACATGTCGGGACACCCCGTGGCCTCGGGCGCAGCGCCCTCCACCTCCACCTTCAAGGCCTCAGGGAACAAAGCCCCGGCGGGAGTGGGGACGTACAGCAAGCTCTCTCGGACTGATGGCTGCCCTCCCACACGCGCAGAGTATGACACGCCAAAGGGAGGGAAACCGGGGCTGAGTGTCCCAGATGAAATGATGTACCAGGTACCGCAGGGCACCCTCCACACAGCTGGAAGCAAAGGGGAAACATTGGGGGCAGCCGGGGAAAGAGAAGGGGACAGTCTTAAAGAAATCCTTTGAAGGGGATGCCCCCTTTTCCCAGAGCATTGTTTTTAAAGCACATTGAATTTTTTGTACAAGTCATGATAATATATGAAAAAGTCTATCAGTACCTATCACTGAATAGACTAGGGGGAAATATTACAACTGAGGTACAGGAAACTACTAATCTGATTGTTTTATTTTGAAGAGATACACCACACAATTGTTGATGCTTCCCTGTTCATGATGTCCTATCTTGTTTTGTTACTACTGTAAAATGTGATATTCTTTAAGTCATAAGAGAGCTTCTCAGATGCACTTCAAAGAATTTAAAATCACTGAGATGAAATATTTATTACTGATGCTGCAGGTACATTAATGAACTTAAAGTAATGGCTCTGTAAGCCTTACTAGCAATAATTGCTAATGGTACTGTTATAGTGAATGGCTTGAAGTTCTTAGGATTTACATGCAAAGGTGGAAATGGTCATGATTTAGTTCCTTTCTAGAAAGTTCCCCCGTTATCATTTCTGTGTTTATTTTTTAAACATTATAATTCTGTAATAGCTATAAATTACTTTTCATAACTGTCCTGTAGATCTAAACCTTTAGTGCAAAAAGAAATCTACAGCTTTAAAAGCTTTTAATGGCAGATAGAATCAATCACTCATCCTTACTGATTTCTTCACCCCTCCCCCCCCCACCTCCACCTGCCTCCTCTTCATTTGGCCCAAAGCCGAGACTGTCAGTGTTCTTAGGGGCTTTCTTATGAGTGTTCTCAGTGGGTTCAGCTTGGGCAGCCTGGTGAGTAGAGATCCTCTCTGGCTTTATAGTTGAGAAAAGGTTTCCCTCATTCATAATTGCAGTAGTGTCAGAATGTTTGTCAGTGAATCTGTGACTTGTCGGGAGAAGAGTAAAAGGTTGAGAAGAGAAAGTTAACAGGATGTTTTCTCATCAGAATGAAATTCATCAGCACAGACCACAATGCAGAAATAGTGTTATATAGGAATATGCATTTTTTGGATTTTGGCAAGTCAGTCGACTCTCCCATAGCATCCTCCCCCCCCACCCCAATTGACTAGTGGTTCTAAGCTTGATTTTTTAAATGGCAGAATGACATTTTCTAGTACATAACAAATGCAACATTTTTTCCAATCCCCTTCTAGCAATGTAAAGGAAAGATTAATGATACCTTATCATGGGAGACACAGGTATCCCAGAGGTCTGAGTACTGTTCTAAGCTATTTACTGTCTTAAAATGACTTAGAACTGCAACTCGGACCTTGAGACACTTGGTTATTAATTGCAGTAGAACTGTGTGTCACATTTAATTGAATGAAATTTTATATGAATTGATATTTATTGACAGTATTTCCCCCCATTGTAGCACATGTTCTTTCCTTGAGGCCAAGGGAAAAACAGAAGTCATCATCACATTTTGTTAATAATTTTTTATTTTTATTTTTTTGACTGACGGAATAACTTGGTAGAAGTAGAAAAAGCCACCATCTCTTTCCATCTGTCTCTTGCATGAATCCAGTTCTTTGATTCAGCTTTTGGATTTAATCTCTTTATCAGTGATTACTATGCAGTGTAGCTGCATAGTATTTTTTTTTTTTAACATTGCCAAATATTTAAGCAGTAGGATTCTGGGTACTAGAGATTGATTTTGGTTTGTCATAGTAGCCTGGCTTTCAGCTCTGCCTGACATGTGAGCCTGGATAAGTCACTTAACATTTTTGTTAAGTTACAGTTCCCTGGCTAGAGCCAACACTAAGATTTTAAAGATACAAGTTTCCATCTCATTGACCCCAGCATGTTTGCTTATCACAAAGTTACCTGCTTACACAGATGAAATCATAGGTCCAGACCAAAAAAGTTTTTTTCAAAACAATGTTTGTTGTATGTCACTATAATTAAATTTACTTTCCTGTGTTAGCTTTACTTAATTTCATTTTTAAGTGGTTATAACAGAAAACATGAGGAAAATTTATTTCTGACTTGAGGTACCAAAATACATCTTGAGCATATTTGAGTAGAAAGCACAGATATTGGTAAACATAAATATGAGTATAGCTAACATAACTGAATTTAAGTCATCCCTTTTCAAGCAGAAAGGATGAATGTATTACAACTTAATCCTTTCTGTCATGGATGAAGAGGAGAGACTCAGTTCTGGAACTGTGCACATAATAAAACCTTTTAGGGTTACATTCTGAGCTGTTAAACTTGTCATATTTTTCCTCATTGTATTGAGATATACACCTGATTTTAAAAAATTGTTTTATTTTCTTTAAAAGCTTACAGGGAAACAAATGAACTTTTTTATATGATACAGATTTTAAAAGACTTTTATATTGAAATTTTTTTTAACAATTTGCCAGTTGGCTGTCATAACTATGAGATGATTATCTAATGTCTCCTTAGTTTGTGGTGAAACTTTTGCATTGTTTATTTTTTGCATTGTTTTGGTTATTATTCAAGAGCTGGGTTGGCTTGATCCAAAACTTACTGGGGGAAGACTATGGGGAGGGTTGCAGGGGTTATAATTTTTCTATTACTTTATGTAATTTCATAATGGATTTTCCCAACTTTGTATGTATGTTTGTTGCAACTACATCTATATGTGGCTTGGAGACAATCAAACATACCATTTTAGCTGGACACCTTTTGGATTTCTTGTTCATTATGTTTATTTATAAGTTTTAAATACTTGTTTTGGTTGAATGTCACTTTTCCATGGAGACCAAGACTGTGTGAATATAATTATAGGCCTAGAATCTAGTTACTAGAATAGTAAATATTGGTCTGTTTGAGATAGCCATTTTAACTTAGCTGTTACTTGATCTTTTGAGAGCCAGCACAGTAAAAGCCAAAATTTTGTGAATTCTACTATTTAGTGCTATAAATCCACATGGATCCTATTCTTTATAACAGGGTCTAATCCAGTTAAGTCCTCATTTCATTATTTGCACTTTTCATTTTAAAATGGGTTAATTAACTAAAGAAAATCTTCAAATAAAGGGTTTGTGACAGAAGCGAAAAGTCCAAGATCAGGTTATGTTAGTGCTTTGGTTTTTCTGATAAGAGGTGAAAGAATGATTAAAAATTAAGTCCCACTGTCTTGCCTGAACACCCAAGTCATCTGGAAACAAAGAATTGTCTAGAAGGGAAATGGGGCATTCTAAATAGGAGGCCATGAGATAAAATTGAATTTGTGAGAGTGAATTCGCTGAACCAACACCCCAAGCTAGATAGTTCTGCTCTTGTCTTTAGTCTGGCTCCAATGTGAAATCCTAAACTGCGACAGTCTTAAGAATTGGATTCCATTGCCTTGGTGGCAGTTTTTTTAAGCCATCTTCGGCTTGTTTCCTATTAGTTTTTATTTGCCATGTTATGTTTTCTCTTTTGACACTGGGAAAAGTGGAAGCAAAATTTTCATTGAAATATTTTTTAGGGAATGAGAGTGGTTTGAAGATCAGTGATAATCCTCCCAGAATGTACTTTTCTTACCTCAGCATGGACTTGTAGTCACTCTGTATTTGTATATGTTGCTAGAATTTAGATTGTATAAATAGAATTCTATGTGTTCATGTTGTTTTTAATAAATTATGTAAATACCATGCTCAAGTTACTTGTGAAGAAAATGGTGGACTTTTCATATGAACTCTGATATATCAGAAGTTGGTAGTTGTTAAGTCATTTCAGTCATGTCTGACTCTGTGACCCTGTTTGGGGTTTTCTTGGCAGAGATACTGGAATGGCTTGCTGTTTTCTTCTCCAGCTCATTTTACATATGAGGAAACAAGTAAACAGAGTCAAGTGATCATACAGCTGGGAAGTGTCTGCAGCCAGACTTGGGAAGATGAATTTTCCCAATTCCAGGCCTGGCACTCTCCATTGTGTCCCCAGTTGCTCAAGCACCAAAAATAAGGGGGCTTTTTTGTGCATATGTAGCTATACGTATTTTCCACAAATTAAGGGATTTCATGGGAAAAGATAGATCCTTATCTAACTGTTGAAGTAAAGCATTACACTTTGACATTTAAAACAAAAATTTCCAAATCTGTGCAACCCAAAGCTCGATTTAGACGTGAAATGACATCAAGCCCAGCCACTTTATTAGCTCATATCCTAATTGTGAATAGAATTGCCATTTCCTCACTTATTTGCAGAAGCAAATCAAAGGGATTTCAAGCTTGTTAAAAAAGTTCTGGGAGAGGATAGAATTACATTCACAGGTACTTTTGTCCCTGAATTGAAATTTACCTTGTATCTCCAGTTAAGTAATAATGTTGCTGAGTGAGCAATGAGAGTCATGACACTAAAGCATTTTGTACTGTCCTCCATTTTCCCCATTGTTTTAATCCATGAATCTTTTTAAATCTTTTCCCCCCTGAATTCTAAGTGGGTGTTCAAAAAAGGTAACAAGGATGTTGAATGCTGCCAATTGAAGTGGCACATATGAAATGTATTTATGCTATTGATTGATTGTTACTATAAGTGGAAGAAATATTTTTTCTTCATGGGGCTTCTGCTCATCATCATGATATACTCCTAGAATCCTTTTTCTAAATTAGTCTGTCGTGTCCCAAAACAGTGATTCTCCAAACTGTTCATTTATAACTCTTCCTCCTCCTGGTCTCACTATTTATTTTATATTCTTTTCCAAACAGGGTGGAGAACCTCCTAGAAATTTATATTATAAACAGCTTGTCATCCTTAATACCAAAATAATTATCAAAGTTGGAAGAGAAGATGGGTGTGAAGCTCAATCCCTTAATTTTTCTTTTGTATGTTTTCATCCTGATCCTCAGTGACCTAAAGGAAAGATGATATATGAAGTTGAGTTTCCTCTACAGATTAATGATTGAATCGAGTAAATTAAATGCAAATTAATGTTAAAAGAAATTGAGCACACTCGTACCCTAGAGAACAGAGTTAAACCTTGGGATGAGGATAGATGTATATTATGCTATTATTTCTTAATTTAAATAAGCTTTTATTAAGCAGCTACTATGCAAGTCACTCTGGGGAGACAAATTAAGAAGATCTGGTCCCTGCCTCAAAAAGCTTACAATCTAGTAAAAGGGAAGGTAATTACATAAAATAGAAATGCAAGGCTAAGACAAAATTCTTAAACACAGTTGAAGAACTGTGGAAGTAGAAGTAACTTAAGGGAGGAATTATAGAGAAAGGCATATAAGAATTTAAATTGACAGAACTGATAACGTGGGAAGGACATTTTAGGACAGAAGATAAAGAATAAAAATACTAAAGGGGAAGCATAGGATATTTAATTCAATAGGAATTTTCTCAATTATAAGTTCTGAATTTATTCTGTAAGCCAATGGAAAGTTACTGAAGGGTTTTGAAGTAGCAGGTAAACAAAAAAGCAGTACTTCAGGAAGAGTGACTGTAATGGACTTCAGTAACCAGACGGTAGTTATTTTAGAAAAAAAGAAAAAAGGTAGTGAAAAATGAATGAATAGTGGGTAAGGGGAAGGATATAAAGGTGAAAAATTATGTGAGAGGTCCAAAGACCTCAAGACAGGCAAATAATGTGAATTATTAGATTACCTTCCTATTTTGGGGATACTGAAATAGATCAATTAGGATGCTGAAAGCTGTAGGTCTTTATTATAGGTGCATTTTTAACTGTATGAAATTGGATAGGAATAGTGCAGAATACAACTGAAAAAATTCTAAAAATCACACAGCCAAAGAAGGAAAGGGTTTGATGGTCCACAGCTAACCCATCTAATTATGGCCAAGTCATCACTGTAACTAGAACTAGTTCAGGATGGATTTAACTAGTTTGTTCATGGGTTAGCGCAGCTCAGTGATGTAGATAAAAGCCAGGGGTTTTAATAGGGAGGGCTAAAGGTCTTATTCAAGTCTATTAAATGGGTTTCCTATCAACAATATAAATAGTGAGGAACCAGAGATAGACCAAGAAGTCCAGTTAAAGTTAGCATGGGTCTGGAAGTTTACAGCATGGAGTGGTTCAAGCAAAGACTCTTAAGACATCAATTAGGAGGGAAAAACATGTCTAGATAAGAGACAACCTGTTGCAAGAAAGAGGCAAATCCTCTCCCAAAGTGTTTATAGGATGGCTTTTTCATCCTATTTTCAAACATTTTCCAAAAAAAAAAAAAAAAAAGAATTGTACTCGGTTTTCATTCAAGTAGTTTTCATTCAAGTATTTTTATAATTTACATTTACAATTTTGAAAACTTAATTTCTATTTCATTCTAAAGACCTATACTACAAAATGAAATGAACTTCTCCATATGCAGAAATGCACTGTGATGGCCTTCCATGATCAAGTTTGGCTTGGAGGAGAAAAATAATAGACATTAAACAGACGACTGGAAAAAGTTAAGGCTATTCAGGCCAAAACACACAGCTCACTGAGTCAGAAATACAAAGGCTGCAAATTGAAATTTCCAGATGATTCAGATAAAAACTTAAGACACAAAACTGTCTTTCCTTTGCTCTGACTTTAAGCCCATCTTATCTTGGATCAGTTCTACTTAGGTAGTCTAACTTTCAGAACATAATTATCATTTGATTTGGGCTGTTTAAATAGAATTGTTGGGCCACCCAATTTTCCTGATCCTTAAAAATTTAGACTTCTTCCAGATGAGAATTTAAGGGTTCTTTCATTTTAAAAACTGAATTTTCAGGATAGTCTATATTTGTCCTGATATTTTAACTGTAATTTTCATAATTAATTAAATTCACAGAATGCAATTTCTGTTAAATCTAGACCAGCAGACAATAACAGACTCAGTCTTTGAACGTTTCCTGTTACACAAAATTTGAAAAACATGCTTTACAGAAGTAGCTTGATATTTTAAAAAATAAACTCAAAATTTATAAAAAAATAAAATACTGATGAAATATCAATCTCTTTAGAGTCTTTTAAGGTCAATCTTTTGTCAAATTAATAACGAAGTTTTTTTCTATGATGTTCTTTAAGAATATCTGTTCTGCAGTTATGTTGTGGTATTCATTCTAAAGACAAAGAAAGAAAAAAACAAAGTTATAAATTGTTACCATTCAAAACCAAAAATTTTACATGTCTGTCAGAATATGAGGTCTAAAAATAAGCCTCTGCCTTAGTCTTTAATTTTTATATCAAAAAATAATAAAAAGTTAGTTTTTCTAAAAGGGTATATATATCTTTCATTTTTATTTTTACTTACTTATTTTCATTTCATCTTTCAAACTCAACAGAGTTTTTCATTCAGCCCATGAAAAAAACTACTTATTTAATTTGTCAGAACTTAACTCAGCTTCCCTAAGGAACCACAAGGTGGTGTAGTGGTTAGAGTACTAGTCTGGAGTCAGGAAGACTCCTAGCTGTGTGATCCTATTTGCCTCAGTTTCCTCATCTGTAAAATGAGCTGGAGAAGGAAATGGCAAACCACTCCAGTGTCTCTGCCAAGAAAACTTCAAATGCGGTTATGCAGAGTCAGGGACAACTGAAAAACTAGTAATAATCTAGTCAAATGGCTCCCTTAAAAAAATTTTGTCCAAGCTGAAAAAATAGTGAAGAATTTTAACTACAATGGAAAAAAGCATTACATACTCACGATTTAGAACAGAACTTAGGACTAATTCAACCCCACTTCCACCTCATTTTATAGAGGAAAAATTGACATCTAGAACTTGTTCTAGATCATGAGTAATAATTATTCACCATTTAAACCCAGAGCCTAGATCTAACTACAAATTTACTGTGCTATGCTCTTTCAAGTCATGTTGGAAATGGTCAGCATAAACTTCTTTTATTCCTTTCTTTTTGTGGGCTGGGCATTATGCTAAGCATTGGGGATATTAGGCATACACTAATACTGCCTTCAGGGAGTTTATATTTTAATGGGGAAGACAACATAAAAAACCCCACACATACAAGATAAAGAGGGGTACATTTCTGCGATTAATTCCCATTTAGATATATTATTGTTATTAAGGGTTAAGTGTCTTGCCCAGGATTATACAATTAGTATGTGTGAGGCCAGATTTGATCTTATGAAAATGAGTCTGACTGCAGTATTATTTTACAAACAGACAAAAACACATCTGGATAAGATAGTAATCCAAGTTCAAATGACTAATGACAGACAGATCTTTTGTCTAAAAGTGTTTTTGTCTTTTTAAAATAATACTGCACACAATGATAGCCAGCATCAAAGATTAATCCAATCATGTCCATCTCTATGACTCCATTTGGGTTTTCTTGAATACTGGAGAGGTCTGCAATTTCCTGCTCCAGCTCATTTTACAGATGAGGAACTGAGGCAGGCAAAAAACGGGCTTTCACACAGCTAGTAAGTGTTGGAGGCTAGGTGAACCTTGCAAGATTAAGTTTTCCTGATCCAGGCCTGGCACTTTATCCATGGCCCTAAAACTAAGTTAGGCCGATCTCCACAAAATAAGGTTCCTCTCTCTCTGGAAATTTCTTTTGGAAATGATGTGAAAGGCATCTATACTGGGCTCAGCTAAAATGTAGCTTTTTTGCTCAGCCTCTGAGTCTGTCGTTGATAATCTTAAAGCTGATGTTATCTCATGCTATAGAACAACAAATTAAACTGGCAGTAGAATTAAAGTTTGGATAGCTTTCAGCTTTTAGAATGTGACTTTTGACTCAAGGAGGAATTTCTGAATAGTAAAGCTGTACTAATCTACACAGCTAGTAATAAACTTGTAACATCATAACCTTGAGATTACTGTGTAAGGGAAATTCCAGAGCTATGAAAACACAGAATCCATACTCTTAAAAACCCTTAGAAAATGCAGCCCAATGTCTTGCAAAAGATTTGCTCTCATTAACCAAATTCCTCTCTCCTAATCCATGTTCCAAGAGGACTACGAATGTCTTCCTTACCTTGCTCATGAAGGACATGGTTGTATTTCCGTAATAGTGCAAAGGGCCATTTTTATCAGTAAAATTGTACTTAAAACCTGCTAAGTGAACTTCGTGGCATATGTAAAATGCCAGTGTGATGGCAATGATTCCCGTTGTTGGATGTTTGGGTTTCTAAAAGCAATGAGACACAGAACAGAAAAGGTTTGTAACTTGCAAGGAAAGTATAAAACAGTAGCATACTAGAATAGAAGAATCTTATCTTCAATAACAAAAAATTTGCCATAAAGGAATTAAATACATCCTAAACAATGAAGGGCACTGCCCATAATTATTACATTTACCTAGAAGAATTCAAATCCCATAAAACTAATTTCTTAAGTATCTTAGTAGAATACATTCCTGGGCTAAAGAAATAGCATGCATCTGTGTCACCCTATGTTGGAAGTGATGAATGGGTAATTAGCAAATTAACTGCTATTTGACATTGTGTTCCTAAGATAAATTGTTTATCTAATTTATGAAAATATTTTTCATTTGCAAAATCTGTGAACATGCAATGCAATATGCAAAACTTCTGCAATTTAAAACCACATTTTTACAATTCAAAGATAAATTTTAAATGTTACTGCTTTGATAGCAAGTTATTAAGGAGAACTGCAAACATACATGGTTTCCAGAGAAGTCTCTACAGCCAAACAATTTGAAAGGCAAAATGTGATAATTGTTGCCTATTAAAAAAAAAAAAAAGCTACCAGTATCACACATAATTTGCTCATTTTGTAAGAGAAATGTCAAATTTCTCTACAAATTTCAGAGCATTTCTCCAACAGATCCTGTTTGAAGAGACATAATCTTGCCTTTCAAAGTTTATTTTACCAAGTAAATTTTACATTTCAGTATTAATGTCACTTCTGTCATAGTATTCAAAGGTGAATATAGTATAGGAAGATATTTTTGTTAAGTATTACATACTTCCTCTTTTACAACAAATCAAGGAGTTTTTTTTTTTTTTTTTTTTTTTTTTGTTAATGTGCCATATTAATGACCTAAGGGAATCTGGTTGCTTCTGTTATTTCAGAAGGAGCTCTAGTAATACCATTTAAGAAAGCTTACTTGTATATTGCAGGAAGAATTTCTTATCCCAAATACTATGACAAGCACTGAATCTTATTTATTAAACATTTATTAGCATGATCAGATTTTTTTGATGATGCATTCTAATAAGTGATAAAAAAAAACTCTGATCCACTGTTTTCCTATGTATATTTTTACTCATTTAGAAATTGTATAAAATGCTATTGTATGTATTAGAAAACTTACACAGAAATACAAATTTAATAAGAATGAGACAAAGATGAATTAATACTTGATCCTAGACTCCACAGGGGACCACGGATGTTTATTGAATAGAGTATAATGTAGTCAGATCTGCACTTTGGGAAATCACCATGATAGCTAAATTACTGGACTAGTCCAGGTGATAAGGGGACTGAATTAAGGAGTAGTAGTTATGTCAGTGGACAGAACAGGAGTGATGAGAGAAATGTTGTGGAGAGAGAAATGACAAGATGTGGTCACTGATTAGATGTGTGAGGGAGGGAGGTGGGTATGTGAGTCAAAGATGACGCAAACCTAGGTGATTAGAAAGATGATGGTAAGAAATAAGGAAGCTGAGAAGAGGCACATTTAGTAATTGTTCTTTGCCCTCAAGCGTTACTTACAAATAGGCATCCCAAATTACAGAGTGGAAATGTTTTACCTTAATTGGAAATAGCTAAGTTTAAAAATGTATAAGTTTTTTTTTTCCTTTACCAGAATACAGATTAAAAAAGCAAACAATATGGAAGCAGTAAGACTTGTGATGGATATTTCAAGTCATCCATGCCTGCTCATCATATCTCATAATAATATGAGAAGGTGGTTTTTTTTTTCCCCCCATCACTGCCCCAGAGGCAAAACCTAGTTACCTAGTGGAAATAGGGAACTAGTGGACCGTGTGTAGAGTATGCTACTGTTAGAATGTAAAGCTATTTGTGATTGTGTTACAGCAAATTCCATGATGACCCATCTTCCTACATGACCATCCTCCACTGAATGATCACATATCTTTTGGGGTCAAGGCCACAGCCCCCACTTTTGGAGACTAATGATCCATTGTAGTATAAAGTTAAATTCAATATTAGATGCCTCTTCTTTGCTTCCTACCCAATATGTCATGTGTATACATACAAACAATGTGCATATAATATAGAATAATATGTTATGTACATATTCTCAGTCACTTAAGAGCTCTTGCTGGAGAGGATTCAGGGATTTGTAGAAAGGAAGTACATTGGGGATGAGGAAGATGTATGTGACAATGAAATGCCATTTGATGGACTCCTTATTCTTGTGAATTAAGTAATTAAGTTCACTTCTGTCTGCTGAAGACTTTAAAATCCAGCATCTTTGGGCAAAACTCGTGTTTACCCCACTCTGTTGATATACAACAATAAGGTTTTAAAGCTAGGAGAGACCTTAGGGACCATCTGATCAAAATTATTCAAATTGTAGAGAGAAAATTGAAGCCTAGAGTTCAGATCTAAGTCTTGTGATTCCATATCCATTTATTTAAGCTATAGAGAATCTAGATATCAAGTTGGTAGCACCCTCCATCTTTGTTGAAGCCTAATTAGTTCAATAAGGAAAGAGATAAATCAATGAAAATCCTTTACTGAGCTTATAAGACAGATCATCTATTCAGCAACTATCCTTTGTCATCAAGATGTCATAATTAATAAGCATCCTAATTTCTAAACTGTTTGCCTGAATTATAGTTAAAATATTTTACCTTAATTGTATGTAGCTGAATTTTAAATGTAAAGTTTTTTTTTCTCCTTACCAGACTACAGATTTAAAAAAAAAAAAAAGGCAAACCATACGGATGTTTATTTTGCTGATACTCTGACAAATGGATCTGGATAACATGCAATCAATAAGATAGATTTTAAAATAGCACCTCAATCTTTAAAGAGCTAATATTGCTTTGATCACTATTTCTAAAGCAGTTTTCTATAGCACTATTCAAAACAATAAGAATAATGATAATGACAATAATAATGTTTATATAGCATCTACTAAATGCCAAAACCTTTAAAAATAATATTTCATTTGATCCTCACTACAACCCAAGGATATTGGTGCTATTAATATCCCCATTTTGCAGTTCGAAAAACTGAAGAAAAACAGGGGTTTAAGTGACTTGGCCCAGAATCAAAGAGCTAATAAATGTCCACAGCAACATTTGAACTCAGTTTTTCTTAATTCAGGCCCAGTGCTCTCTTTATTGAGTGGCCCATGAGAATATGAGAGGAAGAGTGGTGGTGGAAGATAGGGCACCAGATTTTGATTGCAGAAGACCTGGATTCAAATCATACCTCTGATTAATCTACCAGCTTGTTCTGCCCCTTATTACTGTGTCTCAGTTTCCCCATCTGCAAAATGAAGGATCTGGACCAGATATATGTTCCCTTTTAGATCTATGAACTTAAGACCTGTGGTTCTGCGCTCTCCCCGTCTTCCTGATTTAGTTTAATTTAGTTTAATCTAAAACAATTAGGACAAAAGACAAAATAAAAAAGAAGGAAAAAAATTATATCAGTCTTACATAAGAATAGATTATATGGTCCATACTTATTTCAAAACTTCAAAAGAAGTATTACTTTATCAGCATGGGTATTCCTTCCATTCATGTAGATTGTCTAAGCCCCCCAAGGATAAGCAGCCTTTGTAAGGTTCCATAAGCTCCCCAGAAGTTACCTTTATTTAGTGAGACACTTCATCACTGCTCAGCTAGGCTCACACCTCATTCCCAGTCCATAATCAAAGCTTCTTCAGATTTTGTAGGGCAGGCCCAAAGTCTGCCTTTGAGAATGCGGGGGGGTGGGGTGGAGAGTAGGGGAGGGTAGGTCGTCATTTCCACACAGTGGGAGCATCAGGGTGGGACTTTTGTTTTCAGTGCACACATATATTATATACATAGAAATGTATGTACATATACATATATACATATCTGTGCATATATATCTGTACATATACAATTAAAGACACATGAAAATGAAAAAAGCCACATGTGAGCATTCTTACTTTTTACTCTCAGAATAAACCCAATGAGATACCACTCCTTTCCAATTTAGAGGTCCTTTTGCTCAAAGCTCTTCTTTTGTCCCTAAAAACAAAAAATATCCTGATTTTGAAATTATTAAAACAATAAATGAAAAAGCCCATACCTCCTTTTTGGGAAAAGTAGTAGGAAAATGAAGCATGTTGAAAGCAGCTATTCTTGTAATAATAGGATCTAGGATTCTGATTTTTTCAGGTTTATAGATTAGATTTAAGGCTGGTTTCTTCCAAAAATGATCAACCCTCTAAAACAAAAAAATAGCAAAATGATTAAAACTGGACTTTAAAAACATTTTTTAAAAAATCAGTTGTTTTCAAAAATTAAAAAAAAACAACTTATGACTTACTGGTGTGATGCCACTTAGCAATTCCCACAGCCACTTCAAGTCATAGGATTTGAAGACTGCAAGAATAGCAACAGAATCAGGATCGCTGTCGGCTGGGTTTGTGAAAACGGATTCTGGGTAAAAAATCCGGAAAGTAGTTTTTGTCCCAACATCCTCTTCATGTCCTCTGACAGGCCCATCATTTATTCTGTGGGGGAAATTCAGTGTCTTTGAGAACTTAATTCTTGCCCTTTCCACAGCATGAAGAGACTTCAAAGTGGCACAACCTTTAAAAAAGTACAGGCAGGGGCAGCTACATGGCGTAGTAGGTACAGCACCAGCCCTGAAGTCAGGAGGACCTGAGTTCAAATCTGCCCTCAGAAACTTACCACTTCCTAACTGTGTGACCGTGGGCAAGTCACAACCCCAACTGCTTCAGCAAAACAAAACAAAAAACTAAAAATTACAGGCAAACCAGCTTGGATTCCACCCACACACACACTTCTGAAGCAAAAAACAATCATTTCTTGAATAAATGTCCTGGGAAGTCACTTAATTGTTTTCCACAGGCAAATAATTGTCTTTATGACCCCCAAAGCCAACTTAACCTGCAGAATGTGACTACTGATTGATACCTCCTTACAGAAGGCTGGGATGTATATTTTGTTTAATTGTCAGGTTGGTACTGAGTCTATTTCTTGAAGACAGAACTCTAAATATAGAAAAAAAAATGTTAAAGTTCAAGTAGAGTTGAATATTTTTGTTTCTCTAAAAAGCAGAGTGACTTAAAAGGGCCAGGAGAGATTACTTCTCATTTGCTTGGAAGGTGATGTGACAAAAGAACACTGGCTGTGGGGTCGGATCAAATGTCACCTTTATGGCTTACGTAACTCTATGGTTGGGACTGTTTCCTTGGAAGTCAGACAAAAAACACTGATTAAGTACCCACTATGTGCCAGGTAGTATGATAAGGGTTGAAGATGCAAAGAAAAATAAAAGACAGTCCCAATCTAATTGGGAAGACAACAAGCAAACAATTGTGTAAAAACAAATTTGTTATTGTTTGATTGTTTTTTCAGTCATGTCCAACTCTTTGTGACCCCAGTTGGGGTTTTCTTGGCAAAGATATTGGAGCAATTTGCTATTTCCTTTTCCAGTTCATTTTACAGATGAGAAAACTGAGGCAGACAAGGTTAAATGACTTACCTGGGACCATACAGCTAGTATATATCTAAAGCTGGATTTGAATTCAGATCTTCCAGACTACATGTCTGGCACTCTATCCACTGCACTACTAGCTGTTTCCTTTCTCCCTTCTCTCCCCCCTCCCACAAAAAAAAAAGAAAGAAAGAAAGAAAAAAGCTTATGTAAAGAAGAAGGAAGACATTAGAATTAAGTAAGATTAGGAAAAGCTTGTAGAATTTGAGAGGAGAGAAGGGGAAGGGCATTCCTGGTATGGGAGACAACCAATGCTTGGAGTGCTATAATGGATGCTAGAAAACAAGGTGTTGGCTAGCTCACCTATGAAGTCCTCTCTAGTTCTATAATTCCATAGTTCCTTTCTTTATGATTTGTAGAAAATTATAACCAAAAAAAAAAAAAAAAGGTTATACTTGAAAGGGGCTTTAAAAAGGTCATCTAGTTCAGTGCTTTCCCATTCCCCATTTTACAGAATGGGGAAATGACTTACTAATAGAGCCCTTATCAGCCCGCCCCCCTGGTTCACCACCCCCCCGGTTCACCATTCTTCCCTTTCCATCCTGAAACACATATACATCCCCTATAAGAATGCATAATAATCTTATATGGCTGCATGGATTGAACTAGTGTTTGGTTCCTTTTGGATTTATTTTCAGGGGATGTGAAACTTACCTATCTATGGCCATAGCACATTATAAAAAGTCCCTCTGTTAGTTATTTCTAATTTATCCTGTACATAGGTGGGTTTTTTGTTTTTGTTTTTTGTTTTTAGTGGGGAGGGGGAAAACAGCTTAGATGGGGCAGTGGATTTGGACATAGAGGCAGAAATATCTCACTCACATCCTCTGAAAACAAATCCAAAAGGAGTCAAACACTAGTCCAATGCAACAGGTATGTTGTTTGATTTGGGGATAAATTGAATTTTGATAAATCTAGAGTCACTAACTTTAAATTTGTAAACCCTTAAATATTGGAAACTCTGACTCAGTTATTTTAGCCAGTGCTTCCAACATCACATGTAAATTTGAATGTGTTTAATTGGGAAGAGTTAACTTATGAAATGTATTTAGATAGAGTAAACCTTAATTGACCCAAATCCTTAGTAAATTAGTATTTCTGGTTAATTTGACTATGATTTTATGAGGATCTTTTTATTTCTATCCTTGTTGCTGAAAAACTTTACATAGCTTTAAAATCTGAAAAGCCTAATAGCCAAAAAGCAGTTTGCTTCAAGCAATAATAGTAACAACAATAAAAACCTGATATTTTTGTCAATCCTCAAATTATACATTATAGCATTTTGGCAAATGAATATTCCTAATGAAACCTGACATTTTAAAGAAATAAAAATAATGCACAAAAAAGTCTAAATTAAATACTTTATCCCCTACATAGGAATAGGCCTACTGAATCATGTTATTTAAAATTTCTTTTTCACATGATTTCTTATACCCATGCAAAGAGTTTCACTGTACAAAAATGAATAACAAATAATAATAATTTAATGAAGGTGGAAGATAACTTACACTTTAGAAATTATCCAAACTGTAAGAATTACAGCAAATCTTTGGGGGACAATGAATGGGAACTGGTCAGTATTTAAAATATAAGATCATTATTTATGGAAATATGCAAGTGATGAACTGTACTTTTCTTAAGCAGTTATGAAATAGAACGGAAAAAAAGTATTTACCTTATTATGACATCATAGGAGTCGATTTTTTCTCCCAGTGTCTTATTCTTTAAAACTGCACCATTACCAACAACAACACATTTTTTACAGGGCACTCTAGATATAATAGAAAGCAACAGATTAGATACCTAAAGATTCCTTTATTGAATTATGCATAACCCATGCAAGGAATTATTCATTTTTTTAAAAAGACTCAAAGCAAAGTTCCAATAATAATACATTTAGAAATAGGAAACTAATGCCATCTGGGACATGCCCCAGGAAAGATGTTAGCAAGGAAGTGGTTACCCAAAGGACAAATGTATTCTGTGTTGATGGAAAGACAAAAGATGTATTTGTTTTAGAAACCATGTGAATAAAACATCCATACATACATATACATATACACTACCCCATTATTCAGAGCATTTCATGGCCTTATGATTAATATAGGCTTAAGCTGAGATGTGGATCTGGCTGCATAAATATTGGCTCTTAGCATTCCTCAGTCTAGGTTTGTTCAGTCATGTCCAACTCTTAGTGACCCCATTTGGTGTTTTCTTGGTAGGGATACTGGAATAGGTTACCAAATTTTTTTTTCTCCAGTTCATTTTGCAGATGAGGAAACTGAGACAAATAGAGTTAAGTGATGTGCCCAGGGTCTTACTGCTATGAAGTATCCAAGACCAGATTTGAAGCCAGGAAGATGGGTCTCCCTGACTCCAGGCCCAGCACTCTATTCCACCTACCTTCAATCTAGGTTAGTTTCTGCGATACTAAATGGAATTTTTTACAGAAGTAAAAATAGTGGCTATGCGATACTCCTGAGTATCACTTAGAGTCAATTCATCAACTATACTTTCATTCATCACCTAGGGAGTCATCAGAAAGCTGGAATTACATTACCTCCCTCACAGGGAGGAGGCACTGAGCTCTAAAATCAAGCAAAGGTCAGCTGCTGTCATTATGGAGGAGTTACTGGACTTGGCTCTCATGGGAAAGACTAGTCATAAATTTGTGACCTAAGGTTTGAAAGAAGCTGAGAAAATATGCACATCTCTGTGTGTGATACTAGAGGCTTTAGGTGTTTCTGTGAATTACATTTGCTCATCAATTATAGACATTTATTCTGAAGCAATGAACCAGGACTAGAAGCCCAGATGTGATAATTATAAGAGATTTTAGAATTCTAGTTGACCTCTCTACTTTACAAATGAAGAAATCATGCCTCAGAAGGATTAAGTGACAAGGTCACACAGATAGGGGGGAGAGAAGACAGGAGAGAAAGGGAGAAGAAAAGAGAGAGGAGAGAAAAGGAAAGGGGAGGAGGGAGAAGAAAAGAGGGAAGAGGATAAAAGAGAAAAGAGAGGAGGGGAGATGATAGAGAAGAGAAGGAAGAGGATAAAAGAGGAGAGGGGAGAAGGATCAGAGACAGAAAACATACCAATTCCTTTGACTTTAATTCCATCACTCATTCCATTCAACTATGCTATTTTTTTTCTTGAAATAGGACATTATGTAAGGTTTTGAATATCTACATGTACTTCTGACAGTGAAAATAGTCCACAGAAAGAATTTTCTTTTGCAAAGTTAGATTCAGAAATTTTTTGTTCCTATTCCCAACACCAAAAGACTTAGAGGTGTTACACATACACACGTGTGTGTATGTTTGTGTATCTTTATATAATTCTATTTGTGAGATTATATACATATATGTATATTTGTGAGATTACACACATATGTGTATAATCTCACAAATATAATAAATCTTTCAAATGACCTTTAAAATAACGACATAGTTTCTAAATTTGGCCTAACTTACAGAAGCTACAAAATCAAAATAAACTGTCAACTTTATTTTGCAGGAAAAGACTAACAGTTGTAAACACTTGACAGTGGCTTGATGGAGAGTTCTAAGCTCCAAATATAACTTAAGTTTATCCCATGCTGTTTTTGCACTTAGTCCTCCATTTGCTTATGTATTAGCAATTATAAAATCTTTTTAGGTGGAAGGAAAGGGAATATAGTGGATCATGAAGTGCTGTTGGGAGCAGCTAGATGACACAGTAGATAGAAGCTGGAAGCCTCATCTTCCTGAGTTCAAATCTGCTCTCAAACACTTACTAGCTGTGTGACCAGGGACAAGTCACATAAACCTGTTTCCCTCAGTTTCCTCATCTGTAAAATGAACTGAAGAAAGAAATGGCAAATTGTTTCATTATCTTTGCCAAGAAAACCCCAAATGGGGTCAGTCACATAGAGTTGGAAACAACTTTAAAAGTTTTGGGGAGAGAAAAAGAAATTTGCTGAATATCCTAGATCCTTTTATTAACCTCTCAGATATATATAAAAAATTAGTTTCAAAAATGCCTATATTCTAGACTCTTATATTTAGCTGTTATTTGTCACGCACTCAAATGGAATGGACAGGACTTTGGAAGCTTAATCTTGAATCCCTGCCTCTGCTACTTGTTAGGAAAAGAATAGTACTTGTTCTAGAAATTAATCAAATAAGCATTTGTTTTATAATGTGATTGGGGGGGAAAAGGAATAAGCAATTTTTTATCTTTTAGGTGTTAAAAATTGCTTCTACCAATGTAGGCTAGCACCTCCTCTGAAATTTATTCAAAGAGCTGTATCAGGTGGGCATTGAGATATTAAACAATTTATTTTCAAGGTCATATAGTCAGTATATGTCAGAGGCAACATGAGAGCCTCATCTTCCTGCCTTCAAGGACAGCTATACCATCTGACCTTTCCAAGCAAACAATTATGGACCAGGTATGCTAAAAGCACCAGAGATATACATCAAAAGTGAGAGTTCTTGCTCTCGGGAGCTTACCTTCTGTTGGGTGACACAATATGGACATAAGATACATAGATACAAGATAACCCTGGCCGGCAGAAGAAGGTACCTAATCATTTCCATAAAGAAGGAAAGCGTCTTGCAGAAGGTGGCGTCCCCATTGAATGGAGTAGAAATAGCAAGATTCTCCAAAGCACAAAGTGAGAAGGATGCACATTCCAGGAATGAGAGATAACTGGTGTTAAGATATGGGGCTAAAAAGAATGTAATGTGGAAACCACTGATTTGGCAGGGCAGTAAAATGCTGGAAGGGAGAGATATGCACTGAGGCTGGAAGGGTGGGATGGAACTTGGTTGCTAAGAACTGTAAATGCCAAAAAGAAGAGTTTGTATTTAATCCCCAGAAGTTTAATGAAGAGAAAAGGTGACAAAGAAGACTTGAGCTTCAGGAAAATTGCTTCAATGGCCGGATAGATTAAAATAGGGAAAGACTAAAGGCAAGGAGAATTAATTCAAGTCAATAAACATTTATTAAACACCCACTATGGAGGCACTATGCTAAGTACTAGAAATATGAGGCAAAAGATAGTCCCTGCCCTCAAAGAGCTTACAATCTAATAGGAGAGACAACATGAAAACAAATCTATACAAAGCAAGCCATTCACAGGATAAATAGGAAATAATTAAATAGGGAAAACACTGGAATCAGAAGGCTTTCTGTAGAAATTGGGATTTTGGTTGGGATTTAAAGGTGTTTGGGAGGTTGGAATTCAGAGAAGAGAAGGGGACAGCATTCCACAAGAGATGGCCAAGAGCGAGTCCTGAGCCCAGATGGACATCTTGTTTGTGGAAGAGTATGTGACGGGGAAGATGGCTGAAAAGGTAGGAAGGAGGGGGCTAGGTTAGGAAAGACACCAAATGCTAAACAGAGGATTTTGTATCAGATTAGGAAGGACAATATGACGCCACTAACATTTGTAAGTGGTTGGGTGATATTAATTGCTCCTAAAATGCAGTTTTAATCATAACTAAAATAGAAGATGGATCGGAGTGGGAAGAGGCTTGAAGCAGCCAGACTAACCAGCAGGCTACTGTATGTAGTAATTGAGGTCTGAGGTGATGTGGGCCTGCACTAGAGTAGGAACAGCATCAGAGGAGAGAAAGGGGTGTATTCAAGAGATGTTGAAATCAACAGGCTTACCAAACAGCTTAAGAGCTTAGCTGTGAGATTGGTTAAGATGACCAAAAAGGATGATAAATGTTGAAGATGATGAGGGAAAACTGAGACACTAATGCATTGTTGGTGGAGTTGTGAAATGACCCAGCCATTCTGGAGAGCAATCTGGAGCTGTGCCCAAGGGGCTATCAAACTCTGTATATCCTTTGATCCAGTAGTGTCATTAACTGGCTCTGTATCCCAAGGAAATCATAAAGAAGGGAAAAAGACCCACATGTGCAAAAATATTTGTAGCAGCTCTTTTTGTGGTAGCAAAGAATTGGAAAAGGAGTGGATGTCCATCAATTGGGGAATGGCTGAACAAGTTATAGTACATGAATGTAAAGGAATATTATTGTTCTAAAAAAAAAATGATGAACAAGCTGATTATAAATAGATCTGGAAAGATTTGCACAAAGTGATGTTCAGTGAAACAAGCAGAACCAGGAATACATGGAGCACAATAACAGCAAGAATGTGCAGTGATCAACTATGAAAGACTTGGTTCTTTTCAGTAGTATAATGATCTAAAACAATCCCAATAGACTTTGGACAGAAAATTCCATCTGCATCCAGAAAAAGATATAAGGAGACTGAATGTAAATCAACCCATACTGTAATCACTTCTTTTTGTTTTTCTCCCATGGTTTTTTGTTTATTGTTTTTTTAATTTTTCTCTCCCAACATGATTCATAAAGCAATATATGTTAAAAAAATAAACTTAAAAAAAAAGAAATCAATAGGCTTTGACAACTTAGATGTGGGAGGTGAAATAAGGCAAGGAGTCAAAGGTAACTACTAGGTTATGAGCCTGAGGGATTGGGAGGATGGTGTTGTCTACTACTGGAATAGAGAAGGCAGGAGGAGAGTGGTTTAAGGGAACAGACAATGAGTAGTGTTTTGGATACATTGCATTTAAGATAAATACTGTAATCCAGTTTGGAATTTCTAAGAGGTAGTTGGAGATGTGAGAGACTGGAGGTCAGCAAAGGGTATGGGCTAGGAAAGATAGATTTGAAAATCATGGCCATAGAAATATGGTAATTAAATCCATATAAGTTGATTAAGCATTAAGGGTTCAAGACAGAACCCTGAGGGACACCTATGATTAGAGTGCATGATTTGGAAGAGGTTCTTTCCAGGGAAGGAGCCAGGTAAGTAGGAAAAACAAAAACAAACAAAAACAAACAAACAAAAAAAAAAAAAAACAGGAGAGAGACTGATTTCTTGAAAACCTAAAGAGAATAGAGTATCAGGGAGATATCAAACTATCATGTCAAAGCTGCAGAGAGGTCAAGCAGAATGAGGGTCAAGAAAAGGGCACTGGATTTGGCAACCAAAATGATCATGGGTAATTCTGGAGAGAACAGTTTTGGTGGAATGATAAGGTAGGAAGTCGGATTGTAAGGGGTTAAAAAGAGATAGAAAGAAGAAAGACAGTGAAAGTACCTATTATAGAGGAAGTCTTATTTGGAAGACTTAGGAACAAAGGGGCAGAAGAGAGACAGGATGATACTTAGCTGGAATAGAAGGATCAAATGATCCTGTTTTGTTTTTGTTTTTTTTTCCAGGATGGGGGGACATAAGTATATTTGTAGGTCCTAGGTAATGAGTCAGGAGAAATTAAAAATAAGAGAAAGAGCAGAAATGACAGAGGGGCAATCTGTTGGTGGATACGGGATGGAATAGGACACTTGAAGAAACAGGGTTTAGCCTTGATAAAGAATAAGGCCACTTCATTATGTAACACAGGGGGAAGGAATAGAAGGCAGAAGGCAGAAGGTACCTGAGTGATAGGAGATAAAGAGAAGGTGAGAGAAGTCGCTCGAGCAAATAGCTTCATTTTTTTTTTCCCCTGTAAAACACTGGGAAAGGTTCTCAGCTGAGAGTGAAAAGCCATGGGAGTTTTGAAAAGAGATGAGGTGGTCTGGAAGAGCCTCTGGGGAATGGGATAGTGAGCTGATAATGGACGTGCACTAGGATTGTCTGGCTGCGATAAGGGCCCAGTGGAGGATGTGCAAAACAAGGGGACCCAGTCAGAATGGTTGGGTGATTTTCTCCACCTTTGTTCAGCAGCCTGTGTGTGGATGCAAAGGTGACAAATGGTACAAGAATCCAGCTTGGCTGGGTTTCCTGCTGAGGCAAAGTGGGGTTGGAATACTCCTTGTTCCCAAATGCCACCTCCAGGTTCTCCCTCTTCTCCTTCACTCAGAAGCCTCCATTCCTATGAGGTGGCATGTCAATCAAAGAGTTAATAAATTTTTATTAAGAGTCTAATATATGCCAGGCACTGTTCTAAATGCTGGGGGGACAAAAGAAGGCCAAGCTTTGTGCCCCTGCACAAGGAGTTTACAATCTAATGGGATAAATATATATATTTTTGTTGCTGTTGTTCAGTCATTTTCAATCATGTCTGACTCTTCATGACCCCAGATACTGGGCAAAGATACTAGAATAGTTTGCCATTTCCTTCTCCAGCTCATTTTACAGAGGAAGAAAGTGAGGCAAATAGGGTTAAGTGTCTTGCCTGGGGTCACACAACGAGTAAATGTCTGAGGCTGGATTTTAACTCAGGGAGATGAGTCTTTCTGACTCCATGCCTGGCATTCTGTCCAATGCATTACCTAGTTGATTCACAATCTAATCATAAAATACTATCTGTAGTACAACTTCCTATCAGCATCCTTCCTTCCTTCCTTCTACAACATTCCTAACCAGTGGTCCCTCAGTCCTTCCTTGAATAATTCTGAATCACTTCTCACATTTTAGTAAAGATTTTGATAAGCTAAAAAAATATCTAGGGAAAAAGTAGGTCAAAGAAAACTCTGAAGATATATGATAACTTTTCACATGTTTGCCAAGATCATAGCCTTAGAGCTTTGAGAACTTAAGAAATCATCCAATCTAACCCCTTCATTTTGTAAGTTGTAGGAAATTGAGGCCAAGGCAGGTCTGAATCATTTGCCTCAAGTTCCTCAGGGACAGAAAAGCCAGGATTTGAATCCAGGTCTTTCAACCCTTCCCCAACTGCAGCATACTTTCCTTTACGGTCGCACTGTTAGACTTGTCTGCTGGGACCCAGAGAACAGATAGAGAAGCAATTACCAGAAAGATGCAGAGACAGAGTTAGACCAGATGTCCTCAGATCCTCCTCCCAGTACTGATTCTGGCAATGTAACAAAACTGCCCATTCCTTTCTGAAATCGTTCTAAGAAAAATTCTTTTTCTTGGCAAAATGAAGCATATTCATAGCAAAGCAATATAATGCAAGTACCTTAGAGTAAGAACTATCTTGCTTGCTTTTATTTATAAATTTGAGTTCACAGAGTTATACAAATTGAGTTACATTTTCAGTTACGTCACAAATACTAATCTTTCAAATCTGGATATTTGAAGGCACAAAGAATCCTCTTCATAACTGGTGCATTAAATGTTTTAGTGAATATTGGTGTTATAATAATAATAATAATAATAATGATAAAAGCACTGCTGTTTAAGTTATTTAAACTGGTCAGTAGGGCCAAAATGAAGCTGGATTAGGCAAGAACCACTGATACTCCATCTGGTGGTGAAAAGGGAAACTGAGGACATAGCTTCCATTACCTTCCTGGCTCTTGCCTGGTAAGGGATGTGGCAAGATTCCAGAACTTCTGTAATTGGAATGGATGAGAAAAAGGAAAAGAAAGAAAGCGGAGGGTGGGAAGGGGAACAGGATATCCTGGACAGGGTGAGAAAGGGGCAGATCTACTGTATTGAAATGAATGAATAAAATATGGGAATATTTAGGAACATTTGGGTCAGTTTTTGATTAGGACTAGAAGGACACACTTTGGGATTTCAAAGGAAATTTAACAAATAATGCATGAGATAAACAATATGCTCTCGGTGTCTTTCTACCCTGTTCACAAGAAAGTTTAAATCTTGAAAAAAAAAACTTTAAATATTAAAGAAAAAGAATTTGCTCTTTGAGTTAAAGCATGAAATAGAGAAAGATGGAAGCAAATGGCAAGGGCATATATTTCTGTGCTGGGCACTGTGGTCAAGTATAGGTATTTGAAAGTTTGTATTTGAGAACTGGTATGTGACAACTATGGATTGCCCACAGTATGTTGGACAAAGCTGTGCCAGATGTTGCTTTATAGCCTCCGATTTCCCCACAAACTATGACTGCAGAAATGAGTAATAATCCTACTAAAAACAAAGTCAATTCATTGAAGGATGGATTCAAACAAACTGCCAGAGAAAAGGAAGAACGGGGAACAGTTAAGAGTGATCCAAATATCTCTACTGTAAAAAGTGGAGATGTCTGAGGAAAATCGAAGCTACCTAGATACCTATTCAAGAAAGACCACAGGAAAGAGATTTATTTGAATCTAAGGTACTGTAACTCTAAATGACTCAATAAGAGACTAGTGTGAACAAGGTATTTAAACTTTGGGAGATTATTCAAAATAGCTGAGGACAGATTGAACATAAAACTTATTTCCCTAAAAAGTTAGAAAAATCAATGTTTTCAGCTGAACAGAAGAGGAGAGAGGGGACCTGTGATTTGATTGGTGTAAAGAAATCTCTCATATGACTAGCATTATCAGACATTATTACTTTATTATTTATATTAATTATTATTTTAAAATCACACTTCTGTAAATTGAATCACTACCCAGACTTAAAACCTCAATCCGTTACCTGTCACTTCCAGTTTCTACTAATATCAACTTTCCTAATAGCAACAGCAACTAACATTTATATAGTGCTTATTATGTGCCAGGTACTGTGCTAAGGGCTTTACAATTAATATCTCATTTGATCCTCACAACAGCTAAAGTGTTATTTTCATCACTATTGACAGATGAGGAAACTGAGGCAAAAAGAAAATTAAATAACTTTCTCAGCATCACATAACTAATATATGTCTGAGACTATTAAATACAGGTCTTTTTGATTCCAAGCCTGACAGTCTATCCATTAAACCATAGCAGTACACAGTATCTCTCTTATGCCCATCTCCTTTCTACTCATACTAGCATTCACCTATTTTGTGTTCTCATTACCTCTTGTTCAGATAATAACAATAATTTCCTAATGGATCTCCTTAACTTATAGTCTCTCTCCATCCCAATTCTTTTACAAAGCAACCAAAACAGTTCCTTTGAATAGTTTTTTTTTTTTTTGATTAAAAAAATTTTTTTCAGGGTTTCCATATCACCTTTAGAATAAAATCAAACTCACTAGCCTAGAAATTAAAACCTTACTTAATCCAGTTCCAGACTATTTTTTTCAAATTTATTTGATATCATTTTTCTTCATGTCCTATAGACTTCAAACAGAACCACTGATTATTCCTTCCAACATTTTGTCCTGGTTTTCTACTGGAATACAATCCTATTCTCATTTTTGCTTGCTAAAATTCTCCTCTTTTTGTCAAGGTCTATTTCAAGATACCACATTCTCAATGCTCTTCTCAGATTCCTATCTCACAGTTGAAAATATGAATTTTTATCTATCTCCCCATTGCCTTGCACATAGCAGGCCCTATATAAAAGTTTACTGAATGAAAATAAAGCAAGATTCTAATGGACACTTAATGTTCCACTTTAAAAATGGAAATACCCAACAAGAAACTCATAAGTTGAGATTTTTCACTTTAAAGATGAACTGAAGTCTTTTAGGACAGGGGACATTTTTTTTCACTGTAATGGTAATGACAACAATAGTAAAAATAAATATTAAATCCTTTAAAATAAAATAGCCAGAAAGATGTCCAGCTAACCTGAGAGGCTAATATTCTGTGTCCTCATCCTTTACTGAAGTTTTTACATGTTCTTTCACACACCTCTGGTATATTCTTACCAGCAATGTACAGGGACTGAGTGCTGGAGATGCATCTTATCTACTCGACCCAGAAGGATTATTCACAAAGGGGATCCTTCCTTGCAACCCAGAATCTCCATCCCTTCCTCCTGAAGTGATCCCTGCCTATTGTCCCCTGAAGTCTTAACCTCCTGAAAAACAAATCAAGAGAAATCATAGAAAATATCTTCAAACTTTTTTTTTTCAAAAGACCACTTGAAAAATATCCAGTCCCATTCAAAAGATCCCCAACAAAGACTTCAGCACTACCACCAGAAGAATTTGCCTTTTTTCTACTCTCCTCTCAATCAGCTAAAGAAAACATCTAGAGTCCAGGAATCTCAATAACACCATAATGCTTTGAGTGACTATAATGGGTTCTAAATACCTTATGTACAAATCTGCTGCTACAAAAAAAAAAAAATAGATTCCAATGAAAGTCTATTTTTGTTCTTGTGTCAGTGAAATGGTTCACATTTTACATTACATATAACTCATTAACATTAGTCTATCACACAAAGTTTTTTTCTGCTTTTTTTGCAACAAGTCTTTCTCTACAGTGTTGACTTCCATAGTAGATCCGTGATAGTCATCATCAAGATAGGATGCTAGTTTTGGCATAAGTACTCACTATTCGGCAAAAACTGCTGGGAAAATTGGAAACTAGTGTGGAAGAAATTAGGGCTTGACCCACACCTAACACCACATACCAAGATAAGATCTAAATGGGTTCAAGATCTAGATATAAAGAGTGATTTTGTAAGCAAGTTAGAGGAACGTAATATAGTTACCTCTCAGACCTGTGGAGATGGAATAAATTTATGTCCAAAGAAGATCCTAATTGAACACCAGATGGATAATTTTGATTATATTAAGTTAAAAAGTTTCTGTACAAATAAAACTAATGCAAACAAGATTAGGAGGGAAGCATCAAATTGGGAAATCATCTTTACATTTAATGGTTCTGATAAAGGCCTCATTTCTAAAATATATAGAGAATCATCTCATGTATATAAGAATTCAAGCTACTCTTCAATAGATAAATGGTCAAGGGATATGAACAGACAATTTTCAGATGATGAAATTAAATCCATCTCTAGTCATATGAAAAGTTGCTCCAAATCACTATTGATCAGAGAAATGCAAATTAGGACAACTCTGAGGTACCACTACACACCTGTCAGATTGGCTAAAATGACAGGAAAAGATAATGACAAATGTTGGAGGGGATATGGGAAAACTGGGACATTGATACATTGTTGGTGGAACTGTGAACGGATCCAACCATTCTGGAGAGCAATTGTAGCTCAAAAAGTTATCAAACTGTGCATACCCTTTGACCCAGCAGTGTTTCTATTGGGCCTATATCCCAAAGAGATCTTAGAAGAGGGAAAGGGACCCACATGTGCAAGAATGTTTGTGGCAGCCCTTTCTGTAGTGGCTAGAAACTGGAAACTGAATGGATGCCCATCAATTGGAGAGTGGCTGAATAAATTATGGTATATGAATGTTATGGAATATTATTGTTCTGTAAGAAACGACCAGCAAGACGATTTCAGAGAGGCCTGGAGAGACTTGCATGAACTGATGCTGAGTGAAATGAGCAAAACCAGGAGATCATTATACATGGCAACAACAATACTATATGACGATCAATTCTGAGGTCCATGGCTCTCTGCAACAAAGAAATGTCTCAAACCAATTCCAATTGTTCACTGAAGAAAACCATATATACCCAGAGAGAGGGATATCAAATATGGACCACAATGTAACATTTTCATGATCTCTATTGATGTTTGCTTGCATTGTGTGGCCTTTCTCTGGTTTTCTTTTTTTTCTTGTAGATAGGATTTTTCTTACACAACTTGTCAACTATTATTACATTATTATTATTTTTTTTTTGCTTTTTGCTGAGGCAATTGGGGTTAAGTGACTTGCCCAGGGTCACACAGCTAGGAAGTATCTGAGACCAGATTTGAACTCAGGTCCTCCTGACTTCAGGGCTGGTGCTCTAACCACTGCGCCACCTAGCTGCCCCTATTATTACATTATTAACATGTAGTGGACTTTCTGCCATCTAGGGGAGGGGAGGGGACTGGGGGTAAAAGTTGTAATGGAGAGCTTTGTAGAGATCAATGCTGGGGAACTTACCCATACATATGTTATACAAATAAAAAGCTTTAATTAAAAAAAAATATAGGATGCTAGATAAACCTCTTGAGGGCTGGGGCTATATTTTATATAGTTTTATTCCCCCCCCTTCCCAACAGATGACATGCAACTTTATATATAGTGGTTCTTAATATTTTTTGAATTAATGAAAAGTCTTCAATATGAGTTATTTCTTCTTGTAAGGAAAAAAAAAACACAAGAAGGCTCCTACTCTACTATTTGGCACACCTAGAAATACATGACATGAAGTACAGACTGGAAGATATGTAGGGGGAAGAAAAGAGGAAGAATTGATTCTGATGCTGAAAAGGGAGTAAAGTAGATTTTCTCATGGAAGAATAATAGAACCACTTACTAAGTACATACTTTTGTTCAAAGTTAACTATGCTAATGTATACCAGGCTATCAGACTTGTCTAAGTAAGTTCTCCTAAGCATAATCCTGAACCTAACAAGTTTTTAATGTTAAGTGACCAAGACCACCAAGTCTAAACCTATATTTATTTTATAGGACATAATAATGGGGGAAAATTATTACTCCATTCCTAAATGAGCTAATTTCAAATGGAACAAAGTTATTTAGGCTAGTAAAACTAGTGTTCTCCAAATGACCACATAATCAGGTTGTAAATATTTGAGTACTCCAATCAGACAAAACAGCCATATATTAATTTGTCATTCTCTACTATGTTTGCCACAGTCCCTATCTTCTAATGCTTCCCACACACTTTCAGTGAAAGATCTAAAGGAAATTTTGAAAAGGGAAATCTAGGGGAAAACATATTAAGAATTACAACAAGCAGCAATGACAACAACTACAGTTTGGACATGACTTGAGGTTACCAAGAAAAACTTTTTAAAAAATCATGTCATCAATAAGAAGAGAATTTTCAGCATCTTTCTAGCTATTTCATACTCCTGTGAATGCACCAGATGGGAAAATTCTAAGTGATGCTTGCAGAAGAATTTGCAACTTTAAAATTCCCTCATCATTAGCTTCTTGAGTATTGATGTCAAATTTAAAACCACCTAAATCATCAAGCTGACTTTCTCGATTTCAAATAAATGTTCAAATGTGAAAAGGGGACAACTGTAATATAGTGGAAATAACAACAATAACTGGTGTGAGATTCAAATAGTGGCTCTTCTCCGGCTTTTAAGCAAGTTCAGTTTTCACATCTGAAAAATGGATTGGGTAACCTTTAATGTCCCTTCCAGGGTTAACATCTATGATTTGGAATTAATTTTTGACAAAATTAATTTACTTCAGGTTGGGGGGGGGCATATTTTCTGTGGCAACTTATTTGAGGTAGTTAAGCTTCCTTCTCTTCCACAGTCCCTGCCTAAGCCCAACCAGTTATCTCAGAGGAATGTGCTCCTGGATGCAAGAAAGACAGAAAGTATGGTAAAAAAAAAAAAAATAAAAAAAAAATCCATGCCTAGAGTGAAAAAAGTGCACATTTATTTGAATTCCAAAGATGGTACTAAAATCTGAATGACTGAACCTCAACTTAGTTTGTAAATAAACAAGACAGTGAAAGAACTAATTAGAACAGAAAGGCTAAGCTACTATCATTTTGTCACAGAAGACTGAGGCAGGCAAAAATGGAACAGAAACAAATGTCTTTCTTAAAATAACTGGGTAAAAAAAAATATACTGACAATCAAACCCTTGGGCCAGGTTATACATAGTATTTCCTCATTTTCACTTGCTTCTTAAGTAAACAATTTTTTAAAAAGTTTCTTGCTTCATCTAGTTCACAGGAACCTTGTCCTTTTGGTGGAATACTCCAGGAACAATTTCAAGTGGCTTATTCTTAGCCAGGGACAAAATCCTGGGTCCACTGACTGGTACAGAGATTGAGGGTAGAATAGGCACATACACAATACATACTCACACGTACATGTATTAGTAGGTACGTGTGCAAACATATACATATTGTGCTAGATGTGAACAGATGCTCCAGTTCCTATGTATTTGATGGGGCCAGGAGTAGGCAAGGGAGATAATATAAGAAAAGCAGTTCTGATGGTGAAAGAAAACTTAGTATTCAGTAAGTGGCGGTGGTTCTATTATGACTATTATTACTATAACCATCACTACCACTACTGCTGCTGCTGCTACTATCACCAGCACTGCTACTACTACTACTACTGCCACCCCCACTACCATTACCACTATCACGCTTTACTATATTATCACCACCACCACCAATTTTATGAATTTTAAACTGAATTAACACTTTTGGAATATTCTATTGGAATTGGGAAATTCTATAGAGATTTAGTAAGTGGTGGTGGTGGTACTATTACTACTGCTGCTGCTATTAAGCGGTTGCCATTTAGAGTTTTTCATAGTTTATTTTATTTGAAGCTCACAATCCTGGGAGCTAAGCGCCATATTATCAGTCTC
>JAJPUD010001331.1:291855-361054 GCA_023553655.1 Myrmecobius fasciatus
GTAGTAGTAGTAAGAGTGGTAGTTGTAAAGGTAGTAGTGATGGTGGTGGTGGTAGTTATAATAGTAATAATCACAGCAGTAATAATAGTAGTACCACCATCACTACTTACTGAATTTCTATAGAATATCCCCAAAGTTTTAAAGCAGTTTAAAATTCATAAAATTTTAAAGCTGTACTAAAGCTTTGGTTAATAACTCATCAAATTTAAATTCATCTAAAACTTTTAAATTCACTAATTATAGAGGTGAATACTATCTATGTATTCATCCATAAGTATAATTAAAATGTCATCTTATATCTTAGCTAATCAATCAGACAGAAACAATAGGTAATGAACTCACTGGTCAGATTCAGGGAACAGATCACAACTCTGAAGTCTTGAGAGAGCAAGATGGAAATCTGGCACTTTAAAAAAAAAAAAAGAAAAAAAAAATGGGGCAATAATGAATAGGTTACAAATTCAAATACTGTTATTGTTTGTGTATCAAGATATATTCTCCCCAGTATTTTCACATGGTATCATGAACATATGTTTTATTCAGTAATGAGAAGATAGTGAGCCAGTTCATGGTCAGAATGTCTCACAAATGCTGCATGTTAACCGAGCCATTTATAATATCTAATAAATTCATTCTTTCCGATTACAAATGATTAAGTTTGATAACAATCTAATGATTTTGATACAAATTCTGTCTGAAAATAGCAATCAATATTCATGGAGCTTTAGCTACTACCTAGGTCCACTGACAATTTTTCTATAGATATTAAATTTAGAAACAAAGACATCTACTCCTCAATGTAACAAAACATAATAAAATTAAACTCAGAAAAGAAATGGATATTTAAATCTTATTGCCTTTCTTTATATCCATTTTACTGCCTGTGTTCCTGCATGTATCTTATGTGGTCATAATTTCTTCCCTTATCCATACATCTGATGGGTCAATTTTTCCAGGATCCTCTAATTTGCTTATGATATCCTTTATATTTAAATTATATGCCTATTATGACCCTATCTTCATATACTATGTAAGATGTTAGTCTATGTATAGCTTCTACAAAACTGCTTTCTACTTTTTCCAATAATTTTGTCAAACAGCAAGTTCTTACCTTAAGGATTTAGATCTTTGGTTTTATCAAAGCCAATTACTATGGTCATTTATTACTGTAAATTGTATACTAATCTATTCTACTGCTCTACCATTCTATTTCTTAATACCAGATTGTTTTCTACAATTACTGCTTAATAATATAGTTTGAAATTAGGTGCAACTGAGCCACTTTCCTTCACATTTTTTTTTCTTTTTGCTGAGGCAATTGAGGTTAAGTGACTTGCCCAGGGTCACACAGCTAGGAAATGTTAAGTGTCTGAGACCACATTTGAACTCAGGTCTTCCTGACTACAGGGCTGGTGCTCTAACCACTGCATTACCTAGCTGCCCTGCTTTACATTTTTGTTTTTTTACTGATTCCCTTGATATTCTTGACCAAGAAGAAGTTTTCTCAGGATGAAATCCAAGCTAGCAATAGTTAACATTTCTTTTAAAAGTTCCAAATCACTAATAATTAGAAAAATGCAAATAAAAGCATTTTTGATATTCTAACCCACTCCCATCAGATTGGTCAAAAAATTGACAAGTGTGGCAAATGAAAACTGATGAAGAAACTTTGGCAAAATAGGTACTTTAATATATTGTTGGAATGCTGTGAATTGGCACAGCCATTATGGAAAGGATTTGGAACTAAACTGCATATTCTTTGAGTTAGCAATATCATTACTAAATCTACACAATAAAGAATTTGAAAAAGGATAAGTATTCATATATAGAAAACTATTTCAAACATGTCTTTTTGTAGTGGCAAACTACTGGAAACTAAGGGAGTGGTCATCAGTTGAAGAATGAAACCGATCAGGTATATGGATACAATTGAATAATACTGGTATAGGGGCAGCTAGGTGGCGCAGTGGTTAGAGCACCAGCCCTGAAGTTAGGAGGACCTGAGTTCAAATCTGGTCTCAGACACTTCCTATCTGTGTGACCCTGGGCAAGTCACTTAACCCCAATTGCCTAAACAACCAAAAAAATAAATAAATTAATAAATAAAATAATAATACTGGTATATAAGAAATAATGAAAAGAATGGATGCAGAGAAACTTTGCAAGCTTTAAATATGAACTGAAGGCAAAGTACAGTAAGCAGAATCGGGAGAACAATTTATACAAAAGCAACAACATTGTCAATTGTTCATTCAATAAACATCTATTAAGCACCTATTAGTGTAAGGAACTGTGCCTTAAGCACTGGGGATACAAAAAAAAAAAAAAAGAAAAAGAAAAAAGAAAAGAAAAAAGAAAAGACCAGGAATACAAAAACAACAAATACAAAAAACAACAACAACAACAACAACAAAACCAGCTCTTGCTCTCAAGGAGCTCACAATCTAAGACACCCCATCTCTCCACTCAGGGTATTTTCTCTGAATGTGCCTCATCCTTGGAATGCTTGCCTTTGTATCTCTACCTTCTGCTTTTCCTGGCCTCCTTTAAGTCCCATCTAAAATCCCATCTTCTCTAAGAAATTTTTCCCAAGCTTTCTAAATTCTACTGCTTTCCTTCTGTTAATTATTTCCTATTAGCAGGTATGTAGTTAGTTTGTCTACATATATTTGCTGTCTCCCTGATTAGATTGTGAGCAACTTGAGAGCAAGAGCTGTTTTTTTTTTTGTTGTTGTTGTTGCTGTTTTTGGGGTTTTTTTTTTTGTATTCCTGGTCTTTTTTTGTTTTTGTTTTTGTTTAGTTAAAGTTAACTGCTAAATCTTCAATGTTAGTATTTAATCTTCAGTGTTAGTATTTCTATGTTAGAAATAGGTGAGTATAACAAATTGATGAGTATTACAAAATAATTATTTTAGTGATTGCTTAGACTTAAGAAAATGATAGAGAAAATGTTAGTAATATAGATTAAATTTAAAAGCAGGTTGTACTTTTCAGAAATCCAGTTATTAAATATTTACCAGCCTATCCTTGGCTGAAATATATATTCCATATTTACACTACTGGTTTGTTTAGTAAACACCTTTTCCACAGATGGTAGAATAATAAACTTCAGAGACACGTGTCCAATAAGTTAAAAATTCATTCTTGAAAAGAAGTTACCAGTAGCTATTGAATCATCAAAGTCAGCTAGGTGACCGAATACTGGCTCTGCCATCAGTACTTGAGTTCAAATTTGACCTCAGACACCTATTAGCTGTGTGACCCTAGGCAAGTCACTTAACCCTATTTGCCTCAGTTTCCTCATCTATAAAATGAGTTGGAAAAGGAAATGGCAAATCAATCCAGCGTCTTTGTCAAGAAAACTCCAAATGGGGTCAGAGAGAGTTGAACAATGAACTAAAATCACTAAAATGACTTAACAACAAGAAACTGAATCATCAGAGGTATGTTAGACACCTTACTGTCTGAGAGGGGAGGATAATGTGATTGACATCATTTGTCAAATGTCACAACTTTCATATTATATATAATTTGCATAAGGGTTATTGTTTTAATCTTGTAAATGAATAAAATTAACTACCTAAAATAAAATTAATTACCTAAATTCCTAAGTGATAAAGTGGCCAAACAAGGATATAAAACAACCCAAAAGTTTATACTCTAAACACAACCTTTTAGTCTCTTATTTCATGCCATTCGGCTATAATAATGGCAACATTTCACAGGTAGCTAGCTGTATGCTAACCTATAGCAGTAGCACTAATGGTAATGTGGGAGATAGTGGTAAAGTTAGGGTTTGATTTTTCTTCAAGCTTTTCTTTTCCTTTTTCTTTTGATTTCTTTCAAGTTTTTCTTGATTCCGTGACCAGTATTTTTTCCACTAAATGCCATGCTAAGACCACTGAAAACATAAATTGAAATATGCCAAATCTTCTCTAAAACATTAGACGATTACGCTACACTCTATCAACTGTGCCACCTTGAAGATATAAATTTGCTTAGCACAGAATATACATAATCTATAAATTGGATGTCATTAAAATATAGTTTTCTTAAACTATTCTACTTCAGTAAGACTTAATAAGAAAATTACTGACCTGATTTCTTTACTCCATAGGGTAGTGCAATCTTATCACTTTCATGAAGAGTAGCTATCGTTTTTAAATCACTTGTACACATGAAAGGATATATGTCACGAAAACTAAGGAAGTGAAAAAAAGTTTGATTTTATTAAATATGACATTAGATCAACATATAACATCTAGATTGTATTACTTTGCTGTGCTTGAGTCAACAAATCAAATAATTTCTTAAGTTCTAACTATGGGCCAGGTACTGTGCTTGAACTTTATTATATACTGTGCCATCTGTAGAAAAGCTGTTTATTAAACAAATCAATAGTGTAAATATGGAATATATATATTTCAGCCAAAGATAGATTTGTAAATATTTAATAACTGGATCTCTGAAAAAATACAGATAATAATTATTATTATTTAAGCTATTCAAGCTTAATAAATTTAAAGCTTCAATAGTAAAAGTTAATTTTAGATATCAAATTAATAACACTGAAAATATCACTATCAATTAGCAATAGAAAACAATTTAAAATTTTAAATAACATTAAAGTATTACAATTAAAGCTTTTATTAAAGATATAATAGTTTTAAACAGCATTAAGCCTTTTGGGACAACCTGTATATAAGCTTTATTATATACTTAATACAAATGCCTGCATATATATACAAGAACATATACATATATATGCATATATACATTTAAGTTAAGCTGTTAGTTGATTCCTACCAAATCAATGAGAAAGTATGTGATTAGTCAAAAAAATTCTGAGTGTAATTCACATGGAATGCATTCTGATCATGATGTTGTTATTGTAAAGGTAAAAATATCAAATTAGAACAAAGAATAAAGGTAATAACATATGGCCCATGATTAGAGCATCTTCTACATGGCCTATTCCAACAAGCTATTCACCATGAAATATAGAGAAATGGATAAATAAAAATGTATGAAATGAATTATTGACATTTTCTAAGGAGGTTTAATGGATATAAAGCAATGAGCACAATGAGAAGGCCAAAATAGCCCCAAAATTATACTTTTATGAAATAGGAAAAATATGGCAGCCAATAGTAACAGATGCAAATTAAAAACCCATCTACAAAAATGTTAACATATGAAAAAGATTAGAAGCATTACTGCCTCAAAAATAGTGAGAAATACTGAAAGAGAAATTCAAGAAAAAAATGATAAGATCAAACAAAGTTATATCTTACCAAGAATATTAAAGAATGAATGAGGACAACATACAAAAAAAAATAGAACAGCTCTGATATTATTTTTCTAAGAAACTATTGGCTTTATCCAGTTAATGAAGAACTACAACATTTAGCCCTAAAAGAGAAGGAAGAGTTGGGCTAGGGAAACCATTCAACACCACAGTAATAAAAGATTATGCTACAACCACTGATGCCCAAATTGATCAGTTCTATGAACACCTACAGCATCTTCTAGAAATAATACCAAAAAAATTCCCAAACAAAGATGTCACATTCACCATATGAAATTGGAATGCTTAAATAGGAAGTCAAAAGATAATTGGAATATTGGGCAAATTTGTTGTTGTTTTGTTGTTGTTTTTTAAAAAGCAATGTCTTGGTAGAGAAAAATACAGTCTTAAAGGCTCTCTTCCAACAAGGTGACCTTAATATTTACTTTAATACAAGATTCTTTGATTAATATATCAGAGATTTCATCCCATAACCTTTTCACTACCAGTATTATATGGGGAGATGTATAATAAGGTATCAATGAAAGAGGAATTATGAATTTCTCTACATACTTCTTTCTGCAGATAACATTGTTGAATTAACCAAGCCCTTATTAACTAAGCCTTCTTAGTGAGGGTTACAACTATTCAAGTGTTTGGCTTAATCATGCCCACTGAAAACAAAACAAAAAGGGTGCAATTGGGATGGAAGGTCAAATTTTGTGGTCAACTGATACTGTCAGTGTAAAATATTATAGAAGGGCAGGCTTTTTTACATGTTAGTAGTTTTTTTCCTGAATGGTTTTCCACTCGATTTTTATCTTTTGCAATGTAGGATCCTATATAACCTCTCTTGCAAAGGAAAAACGAATACATACTGGGAGATATAGGTGATGAAAATTATGTGTATTTTGGGATAGGCATTGAAGATAAATTATAAACTAGTCTTTGAATTTGAATAAAAGAGTAAACTAAATTGTATTTGAGAAATTATATAATAACTTCAAAGATAACATCTTAATCCTTGAAACAAAAATCTATATTTTAATACCAATATCCTTTAAATGATGCTATATGACCACAAATTATTAACTATTACAAAATTCAAAAACAAAAACGTAAGGTGACTCAGTGGGCGATGGAGAGCAGTAGGGTGGACAAAATTAGGCTCCAGAATATTTCCAATGATGATATCAATAAGAAGTGAGGGAAGGGAGGGATACCGGTAATAAATTTCTATGGTCAGATCTGAATTCAGGTATCCCTGGTTCCATACCTCGTACTCTACTGTGCCACCTAGCTTCTTATAAGAAATCCTTTAGGAGATGTGTAAGTAGAAAAGAAAATAGACTGGTCATACAGCAAGAGTGAAGGATAGCCAATTTGGCAATCTGAGTATTACACTAATATCTGTGTGATAATAAAAGATCTTGATTGGATTTCTGGACCTGGAGCCTGTGAATTTTTATTTAAAAAACAAACAAAAAAAAACTTTTGATATCAATTTGAATATGTCATTTATTTGATAATCCTATCATTCTGGATTTACCTGATGAACCACCAGATGGAGTACATGACGTTAAAAAAAAAAAAAAAGGTTAAGGGTTAAGCATCCCTGAATTAGAGGAAGATCCCCCAGCCTGATGGGTGGACCTCATATGGAAGACTTAAGGCAAAAGCAAAAATGAGAGTGAAAAGGTGAGGGGAGAATTGCAATCTATAATGTTTGGATAGAGGACTTACATTACATTGATGAGAACACAGATAGGAATGAGAAAATAAACATAATACAGTAAAAGGACAATGGACCAGCAGTCAATCTGCCTCTGCTACTCCCAACCTGCATGATCTTCATCAAATCACTTCTTCCTCGGACTCAATTGTCTCATACTTCAAATATAGCCCTTTCTCATTTTATGTATCTTCCCACCTACAACTATGATCCTATGATATGTAAAATCTATTTCAATTTTTAAAAATCAATTATTAAAATTGATGAAGAAAAAAAGCTCCAGGAATTAGAATCTTGGAAGTTAGGAAACAACCTCTGAGTTTTCTTAGTCCAACTGCTGCTTGAAACTGAATCTTTTCTACAAGGTCTATGGCAAGTAGCCAAACAGCCTCTGCCTAAAGCCCTGGAGGCAGTATATTCCATACATTAACAATACAGAGACATGTATGTATATTCTTAAGTCTAAAAGATTATTTGGTCAGGATTTAATTAGAGTGAGATATGTAATACTATATACATTAATAAATCATCATAGTAATTTAGTGTTTGATAAACACAAAGATCCAAGCTTTGGGGGCAATCAACTCATTATTTGACAAAAGTTGCTAAGAAAACTGGAAAGTTTAGCAGAAATGAGGTGCAAACAAAATCTCATACTGTATACCACAGTAAGATCAAAATGGGTACATTTAGATATAAAAGGATTTAGATACAAAGAGTAATATCATAAGCAGAGGAGGAAAGCCTGGAAAATTTTATCCATCAGATCCAAATAAGAGAGAAAGAAGATAATAGGAAGTGAAATTATCCAATTTTGATTACATGAAATTGAAACGTTTTTGCTCAAACAAAACCAATGCAAACAAGATTAGAAGGAATATAAGAAACAGGAAAAAACTTTAATAGCAAGTTTCTCTAATAAAGGCCTCAATTTTCAAATATAAAGTGAGCTCTGTCAAATTTACAAAAGGAAGATTCATTCCTTAATTGCTAAATGGTCAAAAGATATAAACAGGAAGTTTTCAAAAGAAGAAATAGAAGCTATCTCTATCATATAAAAAATGCTCTAAATCATTATTGATTACAAAAATGCAAACTAATTCAACTTTGAGGTACCACCTCATATCTATCAGATTCGCTAATGTGACAGAAAAGGAAATGACAAATGCTAGTGAGGATATGAAAAATTTGGGACATTAATGTACTACTGGTAGTGTCATAAACTGGTCCAAATCAAATTTGGAACAATTTGGGGAAAACCACTAGATCTATATCCCAAGAGATCAAAGAAAATGGAAAAGTAATGTGACTGATGTAGACACCAAATGAGGGCAAGGCACCAAATGTTGGGGTTTGGTCATGGGGTGAATTTACAATGGCCATTCTATTTGACAAAAGGTAGGTTTATTTAGGGAATAAGTTATAGACTAAATGATGAGATTCAATAAATGGTAAATATGAAATAAGAGCTGGGAGAGTATAGAAAGGGGTTTTAATAATTAATGATGGACAGGACAAGTTTCCTAGTGGAACTTGCCATTTACCAGGAGAAAGGAAACATCCATGAATTTTGGGCATGCCCTGAGTTGGCAGGTTAAATCCTGAAAGAGACTTAGCACCCCAAAAGAATTAGCTGTAATAAAGAAAAGAGGGGTCAGGAGACACACCACAAAGGCACACCATATGGGGGAGGGGAGCAAGGGGAAAATTACCACAAGACAGAAGGCCCTGGCAGACTGACCCACAGAAGGTCAGTGAGTGTGGCACAGGCCATAAGGAGATTGTATAGGGAAGATTTAACCTCAGAAACATGACTGAGGTTTCTGACTGGGCATGGCAAGGTGAGGCTATTGGAGACCCTAGAGAGGATGTGCCTCAGGGGGTTGACATAACTTGAATTTCTGACTGGATGACCTCCCCAGAGGATGGGACCATGGAGCTAAATTGGTCTCTATCAATCAGTGCCTTCTCCCCGTCTACCTCGAGGATCAATTATTATCAGTTCTTCAGTTTCTCTTTGCCAACCCATTCACCATTCAGGACCTCATCAAAATGACTTATATGTACAAAAATATTTATAGCAGTTCTGTTTGCAGCGGCAAAGAATTGGAAACTGAGGGTATTTCCATCAGTTGGGGAATAGATGAACAATCTGTGGTGTACGATTATGATGAGATATTATTGTTCTATGAGAAATGATAAACAGGATAGAGATTTGTATAGCTATTTTATATACCTATATATCTTAGATCGCATAAAAATTTCTTGGGCAAAAAGGGATCAGAACAGGAAAAATATTTAATAAGCCCTGATATATACTACTAAATATGACTACTGAGCTCCTTTGTTTTCCTTAGGTTTTTCTTCTCTTAGTGAAAGGATTAAGTGGGAGGTAAAAATGATCTTTTAAAAATATCAATAAAAATGTCATTTGATAAAAATATCAAAAAAAAACTTATTTTTCTGAAAATAGGCTGAATAAGATGTATGTATAACTGACCTTTAAATGAAGGGAAAACACAACAATGAAGTTTCTAATCACTTTATACTAAATTTTTCATTACTTCCTATTTTGGATTCACTATAAAGATATGAATTAAGGGGAATAAAGGAAGGAAAGGACTACTGTTTTTGATAAATTCATTGTATTTCCTTATACCTTTAGACAGAGTGATTCATATTTATGCTAAGTGTAAGTTTTTACATAGTGAAAATCAAAGTAAATTTCTAGGCTTGAAAGGTAATCTCTGGAAGCAAAAAAGGGAAGGGGCAAATTAGGGAACAAAAGGACATCAGAAAGAAAAAAAAATTAAGAGAAGCTGCCAAATGGTTGACCTTTTCACCAACAATTCCTGTCCAACTTCATTCAGGAACCTACACAAATTTCAGCTCTTTAGAATCTGAATACATCTAAAGAATTCTTTCTAAAAGCTAAGAAACAAGATATTCAGGCTCTTCCTAGTGTATGTCTTGGCTGACAATGTTACAATGTGATTATTATATGCATTGCCTTAAAACAAAGGAATACAAAAAAATTGATTTTTAGTCAAAACAATGACAACATCCCACATTTCCCTTTTGATTTTTACCTCAGTAGAGACTCAAAAGCAGGTTTCAGTGAACAAGACAGCACTGGTGACCTTTTCATTTCTATAACTTGTAGCCTATGAGACAAAAACAGGAAATAATTGATTAACTGTTGTCCTGCTAAAAGGAAAACAAATCCTTCTATAACCTCAGTAACTTGTTAGAATTATTGTGTCCACTCCAGACCTACGATTTCACTGTTGTAAGAAACTTTCTAACAATATAGTTAGCAATAGCAAATAAGTAATAACTGCTTCATATTAGTAAAGATAGCTGCAATTCCAAGTATCTGGGGACATGATTAAAATATTAATTAGAAAATATTTCACAAAATCAATAAAAATAAAATAGAATGAAGATAATGGCTAAATCAATATATGGCCAGCAAGGATTGTTATGTACAGTGTAGTGGCCCCTATTTTTATCTGGGTTTGACAACACTAGCCTGAAGCACACTAAGAAATCAATAATTTGCCCAGGTTTATCTAGGCAATTTTATGTAAAAGGACAACTTCCTTGAATCTTGAGGCCAGCTCTCTGATACACCTTGTTCTGTTGCCTATGGTATATCACATATCCTCTGGGTGTTACCTAAGGATTTGTGGCATCTATACTTTATTATGATAATCTGAGGGAATAGGGGTGGATAATTAATCAACTAGGGGAATTAGTCTAGTAATGGCTTAAACTAAGGAAAAGAAGAAACTGATTTCAATTCAATTCAGTAAATACTTATCAAGTGCCTAGTATGTGTCAAGAACTGAGCTAAGCATAGTAGGGCTACAAAAATAGTCAGAGGTCAGTCCTTACCCTCTAGGAGCTTACACTCCAGAGAGACAAGACACAGCAAAATACATACAAAATAAGCTATTATAGAGAATAAATGAGAAATAATTAAAAGAGGGAAAGTACTCGAATTAAGAGGAGCTAGGAAAGCCTTCCTGTAGATGGGATTTTAGTTCCCAGAAAGAATAGCATGAAGACCTTGGACTGATGGAAAATGAAGAAGGATTGGGAATATGATAAAAATAGGAGAATAGAGGACAAAAATAAATCCATTCTTTTGATCTTAAATCAAATTGCCTAACCTAATAATCAAGAACAGAACTGAGGTTCCCACTTTCAAAAGAAGAAAATGTGCTTCTTCTGAGTGAACTGGGCTTGACTAAATTTTTTTTTTTAAGAATAATCTTTTAAGATGGAAAGTAATATGAACTATCTTCCCCTGTCCTGAATAAACTCAAATCCTATTTGTATAGGATAATGTGAAGTCAGAGTCTACTGTTAATTCATCCATCCTGTCTCCAATCTCATTAGTATCTTTAAAGACATTCACAACAACCTTTGAGATATTGATTAGCATATCTTCAGAAAGATCTAGGATCTGGTTTGCCAGGTGAATTCCCACCTTTGCACATGAGAGCGTTCAAAGCTGTATTTCCCTTATAAAAGATCTGCCTTTGATGAAGATCTTTGCTAATTTCCTTTCTGGAGTAAGCTCACTATGAGGTACTCTCTCCCCCTCAGTGCCTTCCCTTCAATGGTGCCTTTCTCCTTACTCTAGCTGATTCTGGTTAGTCTGCTAAACTCCTCTATGGATCTAGCCTACTACTCAATGGCTTTCACCACCTCATTGAGTATTTCCTTTCTCCTAGTTATTTATGAGTTCCCTAGAGGAACTTGTCTTTCTCCTTGCTAACTATAAGCTCTTCTAACTCTATTCCATGTCTGCCATTCCTAGTTCTATAGAACTCTTATTTTGTCTGTAAACTCCTCTCAAATAAACCTTCCTTTGGCAAAGAGAATGGCCATTGTGAATTTGTATTTAGCACTAGGTATTGCTACCTTGATCTAAACAGAAAGGATCTCTTTAGTTAATTTGATGACTCCCTGTCCCCATCCCGGCTGGAGAGTCTCCAAGATCTGCATTCTACTTCAACCTCCCATTGGGAGTGGGTCAGTCCCACTGAGGCTTCCTGCTTTATAGGGCAGTTACCCTAATGAATTGTAAGCTTGCCATCTGCTGCAAAGGTGCAAAAATATGAGCTCAGTGAAAGTAGAAACTGTTTTCTCTATTTATATCCCTAGCATTTAGCAGAGTACTTGTACATAATAAATGCTTAAAAAAGGGCTCCCCCTCCCCCCCTTTCATTCATCCCTATTAGAAGTATGAATCCTTCAGAAATGGTCATCTAGTATCTGCATACAGACATCCAATAATAGGAAACTTACTATCTTACAAGGTCATCTAGTTTGAAACTATATTCATTGCTAGGAAGATTTTCCTTTTATTCATTTGAACCAAAATGCACTTCTGCAAAGTCTAATCCAAAAATGATATGGACAGTTGTTTATATAACAGACTCAGAAAGGAATAAAGAAAGACTTAGAGTAGAAAGAACTGCTGGCCAGTTGTCTCTGATTTCCTGTGTATGCTTAGAGAGCTGATAATGGGAAATTTAACAGCTTTGAGGAAAGGAATGCAGCTGAGGTTATATTTCAAAAAGAAAAAGAAAAGAACAAAAAGTAGTCATAGGAATATGGAAGGATAAGGTAAGAAAAAAGCAGGTGTTGAAGAAAACCAAGATTATTTTTTAATTTATTTGTTTAGGTTCTGAATCACATGCACAGGATGGTAAAAGGTCTAGAGACCATGACATGTTGAATTTTATTCAATTAACATTCATTAGGCTTACTATGGACTATGTTAAGGAATATAAGACAATGATGATAAAAATTAAGTAAGTTTCTGTCCTCAAGGGGGCTTGACATTCTATTGAGGGAACATTACACATGCAAATAAGCATAAGGCAAGGGACATTTAAAGAGGAAAAGAGCACTAAAAACTGGAGCCAGAGGTCCTGGAAGGCTTGATGGAGAAAAGGGCACCTGAGCCTGATGTTGAAGAAAGACAAGAATTCTTAGATTCCCCAAAGATGGGGAAAACAGGAAAAGCATGAATAGTCCTGGGGAGAAACCTGTGCAAAGGCAGAAGAAAGAGAAGGAGCCTCTTAGAAACTATAGTTATCTAGTTGGCTGAAAGGCAATGTCCCTGGGAGTGAGCAGTGGAAAACAGGAATCTATAGGTTCTATAGACACTAGGAATGGCAGACATGGAATAGAGTTAGAAGAGCTTATAGTTAGCAAGGAGAAAGACAAGTTCCTCTAGGGAACTCATAAATAACTAGGAGAAAGGAAATACTCATGAAAAAGGTGGGCTTCATCCTGTCAGCCATAAGGATTATTGAAGGACTCTGAGCAAGACATTAACATGGTCATATTTGGGCCTTAGAAGGATTATTTTGGCAGTCGTGTAAGGATATAATGGAGAAAGGAGACACTGGAAGATGGGAAAACAATTTAGAAGCCTTTTATAGTCATTCAGGAAAAAGGGGATTTCTTAACTAGTGTGCTGAACATGTCAGTGGAGAAAATAGGACTAATTTTTTTGGTAGTGGAATGGACAAGATAGGCAATTGATTCAGTACGAGAGAAAGAGTCAAGGATGATTCCTCAACAGAAATACTAAAGCCTAAGATCAGAGAGGCTGCTAGGTGACGGGGCCTGGAATCAAAAAGCTGTGAGCTCAGATCCTGCTTCAGATACTTGATATGTGATCTTGGGCAAATCATTTAATCTCTGCTTGCCTTAATCCACTGAAAAAGGAAATGGCAAACCATTCCTGTGTCACTGCCAAGAAAACCCTCAGGAAAATATGGCCTGTGATATGAGCAACCTACAGAGCTGTACTTCCATACAGGGACAAAGACAGAGGATGATCACTGTTGGCTAATCGAATTAGCTAAACAGCACAGAGGTTGTTGTTTGTTCTTTCTTCTCAAAGAGACCATGATATCAGGGAGGTGATGCATGGCATGCAAATGAATTGGATTTAAGAGAGGGAGGGCTCTGTGAGGTCACTTGCTAGTGAGCCAATGAATTGATAAAACTGATAAAAAAAATCACCCCAAAACAAGAAGTGGGTTTTCTGCCATTTTGAACATGGGTTGTATGATGAAGGGGGAAGAATATGTCAAGGAGGAACATGAAATGGGAGGACCAAGATGTTGATTAACTTTAGGATAGGACATAAAATGCTTATTCCTGCATCTTTAAGTGCAGAACTGCCCAGGGATCAGCCTGGGGTTACATCATCATTTCTTACAAGTACCATAAACCAGCCAACATACTTCTTTCACTCCTGAGTCCTTTTTGCCTTTATAGCATATTTCTAACAATGAAGTCATGAAGCATTAGATATGACTGATAAACGAGAAAGGTTTAATAAAGGTTTAAACTTGAGAAAAAAAAGGGGGAAGAATGGGAGGCGGGCACTAGGTAAGACAGTAGATAAAGTGGTAGACCTAGAATCTGAAGGACTTGAGTGCAAATCCAGGATCAGATACTTATTATCTATGTGATCTAGGCAAATTATTTAAGCTCTTTTTTGACTCAGTTTCCTCAATAGTAAAATGTGGGTCTTAGAGAAGGACACAGCAAACCACTTCAGTATCTCTGCTAAGAAAAGTCATAAAAAATGGGGTCACATACTACACACCTGTCAGATTGGCTAAGATGACAGGAAAAGATAATGACAAATGTTGGAGGGGGTGTGGGAAAACTGGGACACTGATACATTGTTGGTGGAACTGTGAATGGATCCAACCATTCTGGAGAGCAATTTGGAACTATGCCCAAAGGGCTATAAAACTGTGCATACTTTTTGATCCAACAGTGTTTCTACTGGGCCTATATCCCAGAGATCTTAGAAGAGGGAAAGGGACCCACCTGTGCAAGAATGTTTGTGGCAGCTCTTTTTGTAGTAGCTAGAAACTGGAAACTGAATGGATGCCCATCAGTTGGAGAATGGCTGAATAAATTATGGTATATGAATGCCATATATAGAATGTTATTATAGAATATATATATAGTATATTATTGTTCTATAAGAAATGATCAGAGAAGCCTGGGGAAACTTATATGAACTTATTATAAGTGAAGTGAGTAGAATCAAAAAGAACATTCTATATGGCAGCAGCCAGATTATGTAATGATCAATTCTGATGAATGTGACTCTTTCCAACAATGAGATGATTCAAACCAGTTCCAATGAACTTGTGATGGAGAGCCATCTACACCCAGAGAAAGGACTGTGGGAACTGAGCGTAGATCACATCACAGTGTTTTCACTCTTTGTTCTTGTTTGCTTGCATTTTACTTTCTTTCTCATTTTTTTTCCTTTTTGATCTTTCTTGTGCAGCATGATAAATGTGAAACAAGTATGGAAGAATTGCACATATTTAACATACATTGGATTACTTACTGTCTAAGGGGTGGAGAGGAAAGGAAGGAGAAAAAAATTTGGGACACAAGGTTTTGCAAGGGTGAGTGTCGAAAAGTATATATGCATATATTTTGAAAATAAAAAGCTTTTTTTTTTAAATGGGGTCACAAAGAGCCAGACATGACAATAACTTAAATAATAACAAATAAGGTTAGGGTAAAAATGCACAAAACAATGAACCAACAGTGAAGGTTGAAGGAAGGCAGATTTAAGCTGTGCTTACTTCAACAATTTAATTCAACAGAGGGGGAAAAATCTTTCTAATAATTAGAGTTGACAAAAAGTAGGATGAGAGGTGGTAGGCTCTTATTGATGGAGATGTTTAAAAAAAAAGCCAGATGACTACTTTGTTTGGTTTGATATAGAATTGGTTCTTGCTTGGGGATGGGTTGCTTTGAATGACCACCGAACTGTCTTCCAACTGTCAGATTCTGCTGGGATTCCTTTAGTACAAGGTAGTTTTGAAGGAGCGATAGGATCAGACAATAAGGACCAGTATGCTTGGATCTGGTTTTTGTTTTGGGCTTGTGCCTCAAAGCTACTGTTAAGATCTATCCTGAACCTCATTCCAGCTTTGTGAGATTCTTTCTCCAAATAATCCTAGAAGCCTGACATTGGAATTGGTTTTGGCATGCCTAATCTAAAACAATATGATAGAGTGAAAAAGAAAGTTCAGGAGGGAAAGAAGAAAAAATCTGCACGGGGAAAGAGGATTGGAAGGGAAAACATTAATACAACTTGGATATATAAAGTACAAGCATTTTTAGCAGTGTTCTAGTACCAATTTTAATTAGCTGGTGAAAGCCAATTGTTAAATTATCAGTGTGAGAATTTATACTTCAAAAATCAGCAAATATTACAAATTAGGGTTTGATTTATTGCTTTGTCAGTTAAATGATGAATAAAATGCTAATGATGCAAATAAGACTTAAAAGGGTGCCCCAAGTATATTTTTAAACCAGACAGCCAGTTGTTACACATTTATCAGAACATACCTGGAATAGTTAACATAAATATCAATGATGAAATCAATCATTTTCCTTCTCTACCTCTACCCATCTGCCATATCTCAGAAGATTCCATACTACATCCTTCTTTCTGGAAACATTCTTAATATTTCAATAAGTACATTTTTTTTTTACCAAAGAAGTTGTTATAGTTGTTGGCATATGAAGAAGTGAGGAATTAAATGCAGAAGCACAGCCTAAATGTATCATTAGCTTTCAAATACAAGCTAAGGAAGACTATAATTCTTTTAAGGAAATCCTTAGTTAGGACTTGCTGCTAAATCAAAGAGATTCCTTTTACATGAAAAAAAGGCAGTAATGTAAACTAGCATTTATTTCAACTTAAGTCAAGGTCACATACTCTATTTCAAAGGTCACTCAAAGCTATTTTTAATTGTAGATCTTTGGGCATAGGGATGGGAAAAAATGCCCAAACTAATGCTGGTAAAAAAAAAAAAAATTCTCTCTGGGGAAATTTTCATTCTATCAAAAGTGCACATAAGTATTCCAAGTTTTCATTACATGAGGTTTCAAAGAAGACTCATCATGTGAAAAATAATTTTGAATAAAATGGAAAAACAACATTCACCAAATATCTGAAGCCTAAGCATTACACAAATATTGCAGTTTCTTCAACATGAATGAACATCATGGGTTTACAAAAAGACTTTTGAAGTAGAGAAAAGAGATAATTTGAACACTGATATTTCATTTTATCACTTATGTATCCTCATTTAGTTTCTTCAACATAAAGTTGTCAACATCTAATTCAGGTTTTAGGAATAAAAATATCATTTGAAAATAAAACTTAAATTTAGTTATTGACTCTCATCAACACCATGAAGTCAAGGGAAAGCCACACTTCTTTTAGTGTGGCTCCCATATAAGCCTGGAATAACAGCAGTATAAATTACAACCTGTACTTAGGGCAGCTAGCTGGTGCAGTGGATAGAGTGCCAGGCCTTGAGTCAGAAACACTCATATTTATGAGTTCAAATCTGGCCTCAGACACTTACTAGCTGTGTGACTCTGGGCAAATCACTTAATCCAGTTTGCCTCAATTTCTTTACCTGTAAATTGAGCTGGAGAAGAAAATGGTACACTTCCCAGTACCTTTGTCCAAATGAGATCATGAAAAGTTGGATATGACTGAAAAATCAGTCGACAACAAATAATCTGTATCATCAAAAGCTGAGGCTACACTCTCTTCGGCAAATAATACTATAATGTAATAAATTTTTACAAAGCATTCTCACTTTCATTAGGAATCATTACAACTCTGTGTGGTGGGTACTGTAATTATTCTTAAACCCATTTCAAAAAGAAGGAAGTTGAGATTAAGTGATTTACCCTTACAGCTACATCAGGAGTTCTAACAAGTATAACTTGGTCTCTTGATTCTAAATCCCATGCTTTTTTCTATGATATTATTATTATTTGCTATCTCTCTTCCCACTATACCACAATGCTTCTTGCCTTTTTTTTTTTTAAAGAAAAGAAATAGAGGGTTCTAGTAAGTAAATGTAATATTGACAAGTGGACCTATTTTGCAGAACTAGAGTGTTTTTATTACAATTAATATATACATGGGCATGAGGAGAGATTCAGGAAGTCCCCGGTGACATTTTTCTAAATGAAAATCTAATTTCAATATATATATTTACAATAAATCAACAAATTAGAATGTTTTCTTTCAATAGAAAAATAAAACTTACCAACTAGTGCTCTCTCTCCACAAAATGCAATGAAGAACATAATAGAGAAATACACAACTCAGAATTATGAACACCAGGTATCCTCTCATTGCTAGCAAGCCTGAAATACAACACATGGAGTTATATTTAGGGTATGGCTTAGTGGCCTGAGAGAAAGAAAAAAGAATCATGGTTATTATACAAATACAGGCATCCAGTGGATCTAACCTGGTTCCTGAGGGACACTTATGGAGAAAATTCAGGAAGAAGTAACAATGAAGATATACATATATATATTCAAGGAAAGAGCAAATGTAGATTTTTTTATCATGGGTTAACAAAGCAAACAATTATAGATACATTCTCTCTCAACATAATTCATAAAACAATGTATATTAAAAACAAACTAAAAAAATAACTCATTTATAGATGGACAATTAAATGGAGTATTGTAGCCTCACCTCTCCTAGATTATCTCTCACTCGTACCTCAGATCCCACCATCCTAACCCCCATCCTAATCAGTAGAAACATAGCTAAAGGTGATGATGGGCATATTTCAGGTTACATGGCAATGGTTTCTGTCCCTCAGCTTCTGAAGAGCCAGATCAACCCCTCAGCAGCTGAGCAGAGAAGTAGGTCTGGGAAACAGCTCTTGTAAGAAGCAAAGGGTGGCCCCGTGGCAGCAGGAGACCCTCGTGTGCGCGTGGAGGCAGACAACAGGAAATTTAGCCAAAATCAGAAAAACTGTGGAGGGAAGCCCTGAGAATAAACAGTTGCAGGGGTAGGCCTCTGGCCTGGCAATGTGTCCAGGGTTCCACAGTGGATTCCTGGCCACTAGCCCCCTCTAACTGGCTCTGGTGAGGAAAGGGGGCTGACAACATCCATTCGGTTCTCCTTCCTGGCAGATCGCATCTCTGTCTTCCTCTTCACTCTCCTCAAACAAATATTCTTGGATCTCATGCTTGACCAGACTCTTTGCCTCCAGCCCTGGGATTCCATCAGGATGCAGGGATGAAGGGACTCCAGGTAAGACACATCTTTCATGTTCACACAGCAGCTGTAGCCTAGCTGCTCCATGAAGCTGGCTCTCAGCTCCTCCCTCTCAGGCAATGGGTTTAGCAGCAGCTCTGGTGCAGCAGGACCTCCTCGGAGCCTCTGTAGCAGGGCAGGGGCAGGTGAGGATTTCTGTGGCAGATGCTCCGAGGTCCTTCACCAATTTCTGTGATGTTGGCGGAAGACAGTTGGACTTGGAATCTGAGCATGAAGCTCTCCATCGGCTGGTGGATACTTGCCTTTTCTGGTGGTGTTAACAGTGACTGGGTGTGAAGACAGGCCCTTCAAATATCTTATTGTAAAAAGCAATATCCTTCAAGGTGTAGTCTCTCATGGAACATCTGTGAAGCCTGTGTCCTAAGCAAGGAAGCCTCTCTCCCCAGGGCCATGAGTATGATGGTCATGCGTGTGCAGCTGTCACCCAGCATTGCTCTGGGATAGCCTTGCAGTTGAACCATGTACAAGAACAGGGGGGTGTGAAGGGTCTGTAGAAGCTCCTCTTGGGCAGTCAATGTCTTCACAAGCTCTAGAGTCACGAACGTCATGTGTTGGTCTGAGGAGGCTGTCATGAACAACTTCCTCCTGTCCCACGGGGTTCTGGGTGCTAATCTGTCTCAGCTTTTCCTGGATCAGCTTCTTTGCTTCCTTCTGTTGGCAGTCTCTGCTGCTGCTAGATAAAGTCATCCACTGCTTCCTTACAGGTATTCTCAGACCCTCCAGGGCCTATAGGACTGACGTGCCTAAGTTAAAAACCTCTTCTAATGAAATGAGGTGATGTGGAAAACCGTCTGCAGGATCAACCTTATTTCTGACAAGGTCTTTGTTCTCTCCCCCAGATTCTGCCCACAAACTGCATCCTCATCCACAGAGATACTGCCCAGCACAAAGTGCAGCCTCTTGGACTTGCCGGATCTTTGAGTTGGATGAGGGATCACCAGACCCTGTAAAAAGAACCTTTTCTCCTGGGAAGATAATTTCGATTATTTCCTAGCATTGCTCAGAACTTATGAATATAAAATGATTTGAAAAAGTCTTTGCAGAAAGCCACTTTAGCACAGATGATCTAGACAGGCAGACCTTCCTTGCATTTCATGCATTTCTGCTCATAGCCCCTCCTATATAGAATATTCAGGTCTTGGAAATAAAATAATAATTGCTTCTATAAACCAGTCTAGAAATAAAAAAGAAAGTCATTACTTCCTTTATGTATCTTTTAAACTGGAAAAAACATATAAGATATTATACTGCAAAATTATGATATACAGCTTAAACTTTTTTTCCAAAAATATGATTATTCTTATGAATCTCATATCATTCTGAATCCAAAGTACATATATTTGAGGATCTTAGTTTGGTTTATTTAAAATACTCAATTTCCTTCCCTAAAATATTCAGCAAATGAACAGATCCAAGGAAAAAAAATGTTTTTATGAAACAAAATTGCTTTGGTGGGTTACTTATTTTTCCCCTAAGAGTTAAAGATAGAATTCTGGGGTTCTGACTTCTAGTACAATATTTGCTGAATCTCTTTTTATCAATCATCTAAGTTGAACTTCATTAGTTTTTGTAAAGGGATTTATAAAAACAGAGTAAGAAGACTTAACAGGAATATAATATAAAATAAAAATAAATAATATAATATAAAACTAAACCACAAATATAATATAAATATATAATGTAAATATAAATAAAAAACATTCTTCCCAACTATTGTGATTGCTGTTCTGGTTTCAGTGTACTCTGTTGCCAACTACTACAACTGCCTTGGGGCCCTCTGACGAGGCTTGAGAATCTCTTAAACTATCTGAACATACCTACCTCACAACATTTATTCATTTAGGAAGTTGGCAGAGTAGATCAGAAAATTCCAAGTTCTCTAAATTTCCCTCATAAACAAGACAAAATACTTCTTTGAGGAGAACACAGAGCAGTAAAACTAAACAAGACTTGAGACAAAAAGTGGTCCTCCTGGAACAACCAGATAAGATGTGAAGAATGATACCACGACTGAAGTTTGGCCCTGATGATTTGTAAACAATTCTGGGCTAGCTCCACTGAAACAGCAAGGCACTGGCCCAGGGCTGAGCTGGGTTGGAAGGCAGCCGAAGCCGCAGCCACAGGAATTTTCACCTCCCCATATGGGGAGTCAGGAGTCTGAGGTGGGGAAGATTGAGGGAAGCTCTGCTGATAAATGATGCCAGGCCCAGCTGTGCTTCACAGATATAGCCCTGGCTGAGAAGAAATCAGCACACTCCCATGAGGGCAGAAGCAGTGGGGCTGGGATGCTGCTGGCTGCTAACCCCACAACACAGCTTTTGGACCAGAAGGGAGAACTGAAGGAATACCTGACATCACGCACCAGGCCTAGAGGAGATTACACCAACAATCTTCTACAAACTAAAAAATGAATGAGCAGAAAACAAAGAAAGAATCCAACCATAGAAAGTTACGTCGGGAATAGGGAAAACAGGGGTACATCTTCAGAGGAGGATGCTAAAGGAAAAACAAAACAAAACAAACTTCCCTTGCCCCAAAGAGTAATGTCACATGGTTCCCTGCCCTAAAGGAATTCACAGAATAACTCAAAAAAGACTTTAAAAATCAAATGAGAGAGGCCAGAAGACACAGAAAGACAGAGTGGGACATTTTCCAGTTGAAGACAGCTTAGAAGCTCAGCAGGAAAAGTGGGTGGCACAGGCCAGGCCAGGCCAGCGCAGCCCCAGCACCAGCAAAGCAGGATTCTTGCTTTGGTACACTAGGTCTTACAGCAGCAGTGGGGCAGGGACCTCCTCACAGCTCCAGAGCAGAAGAGGGCTTGTGGTCAGGTCCCTAGCAGGATCTCTGAAAACAGCTGCACAAACCCCTGAAGCTTGAAACAATGCACCGTCCACCCTGGAGACAGAGCCCTCCTTTAACAAGGAGTTAAAAGCTGAAAAATAGACTAGGAAAATGAGCAGACAACAGAAAAAGTTTCTGACCATTGAAAGGTATTATAGTGACAAGGGGGATCAAAACACACACTCGGAAGAAAATCAAGTCAAGTCCTACATCCAAAGCTCCAAGAAAAATAAGAATTGGGCTTAGGCCATGGAAGAAGTCAAAGGGATTTTGAAAATCAAGTAAGAGAGAAGGAAGAAAAATCAGAAAAAGAACTGAGAGGTACAAAAGAAATTACAAAAAGCTAATGAGGAGAAAAATGCCTTAAAAAGAAAAATTGGCCAGTTGGGAAAGGAGGTACTAAAGCTCCCAAAATGAGAATGTAAACACTTGGGGATTGATTATTTAGGGCTTCTAGGCCAACTTATCTCATGGCCTTGTAGTTCATATCACAATATATGGATTCATGTCACAATAAACAGTTTTAAATCTTTAAAAGTTAAAAAAGGTGGGGCAGCTAGGTGGCACAGTGGATAGAGCACCAGCCCTAAAGTCAGGAGGACTTGAGTATCTGTTCTCAGACACTTAACATTCCCTAGCTGTGTGACCCTGGGCAAGTCACTTAACCTCAATTGCCTCAGCAAAAAAAAAAAAAAAAAAAAAAAGAAAAAGAAAAAGAAAAAAAGAAAAAAAAAGTAAAAGTTAAAAAAGGTGGGAGAAATGAACATTTATCAGCTATCCCAGTATGCTCTAAGTGAACTGAAGTAATTGCAGAATCTCAAACAAAAAAGCACAATAGTACAACAGGCATCAGAAGATGAGCATTCAAACAAGTAAAAGTTATCTAAAAGGAATTCATCTGAGAAATGACACTCGAAAACGGTTTGTACAACTATAGTCTAACACAAGAAAAAATGTTAATTTTTCTCTATATCAAGAAAAAATGTTAATTTTTCTCTAGTGGATCCCTGTAAACTAGGGTATTCAAGAACAAGAGTCCTGGATAGGGAATCCCACTATTAGGCCCTTGCAAATCTATACGAGCCTGAAAATTATCTCAGAGGAAATTCTGTTGGGACAAATACTCTTCAAAATATTTGAGGAAAATAAAGTCAGTATGTGCCTCAATAATACGGTGAAGAGCATCAGGCACTTCCATATTGTTATGCTCTTCTGCTATACTGCTACTCAATTTTTCAAAAAGTCTTTCAGTTAATGAACTGCTGGTTGTTTTTTAATAAAGTTGAATATTATTGTATTTGAAAAACTGCATGGAGCTTGTCATTTCCAAATCACATGAGAGATTACAATTTTTAATGGGTGTTAATTGTATCAAATGTCATCCTATCACTGAATAAACTCTGTAATCACAGTACAATATGGTGAGTTTAAACACAAATAGCAATAGGGGTGCCTAACCATACCTAAGCATCCCCAGGAGTCCTAGGAAAACAAATATTTTTTGAATTTTTATTGAGTTAGGAAGTCCTAAATTATTTTTTTCATTATTTTTAAAAAATTATTTAATATTTCCCAATTATATATTATACATACATAATCAAGTAAGTTTTAAACTACATATCTTGCTTCATCTGTTTGCTGTGCAAAATCATTATATTTCAGTTTCTCAATTAATTGATTGTGAGGAAATGAAGACATGGGTAGTTCTCTTCATTATGTCAACTGCAAGTGGAACAATTTTATACTGTTACAAATACTGATTTTTGAGCCTTTGCCTTTTAAAAAAATGAATATGAATTCATTTTCACTTCCTTTCAGCTTTCCCTTGAAATATATAAAAAGAAAAGAAAACCTTGTAGCAAACATGCATACAAATTTTACAAATGCAGAACAGTAAAACTATGAAAGACATTCTTTACTGATCATAATACAATGAAAATTTTATTCAATAACAGGTCATTGATGGAAAAACTGAAAATTGGAGACCAAATAATAATCCTAAAGAATTGGTGAGTCAAATAAGAATAAATTCTAAATATCAATGGACAAAGTGGGTACTTATTAATGTCCCAGAGTTAGGATTTGAATTCAGGCCTTCCTAATTCCTACTCTGGCTTTCTACCTATTATACCAGGATTAACAAATCATAGCCCCAAACTATGAATGTCTTTTACATTTATGTATTACATAAATGCCATTACATTTGGATTAGTGGCATAAATTTGTCTACCCCTTAAATACACAATACTGCTTCTTATACTAAAAAATATTGTTATTATTATTATTACTTTGAAAACAACATTCTAGCCCTTAAAAGACTTAGGATTTAATCAAGAGTGAAAAAAGCAATGTTCTTGGGTTACAAAACTGAGGATTACTTACTTCTATTTTAAAAACAAATTATTCCAATCTATGTAAATATGTCAATTAAAATGGTCAGTTCTATAACATTAAAATTTGAAAATATAATTTATCAGGCAAATACACAGATAGCAAAGTAGATTAATTTAGGAAAACAAAATGGAACATTGTGGTATTTATCTATATTGACTTAGATATTCCTAAATATCTAAAACAATTTCTAATTTAGTGCTAAAGCAAAATATTGGTTGGTAATTCAGGAAAGAATGACACAAAAATGTACTGGAGTCAGCCCATACTGACTCACGACAACAGATTGCTAAATTTCTAATAATCTGGTGCAAAGTTCAACTGGCTGCTGTACCTATAATGTTGCTATTACAAAAGCATTGTTGTTAATCAATCCCAGCAGAGTGTACTTTCAACACATTATTCTCTTCATTAAATAATGGTGGCCTTAATAGTGAACATTTGAAAGAAAAAAATTCAATTTTGTTCTGATTATGCCAATACATATTATTGGGGAATAAAGTTTGTAGTAATCACAAAATTATTAGAAAATTTTCTTAAAAATCACCTGTTTTAAATCATTGATTCAATTATTAATAATTCAATTGATCAATTATGACAATTCAGTATCTGACAAAGCTAATCACTGTAAAATATTTCTGGACAAAATAATATTTTTTGCTAATCTAATTTTTAAAAATCATCTAAGTAAGAAACTACAGCTAAAGAACTTGAAATTAAAATTATTAATATTGGTTGAATAGTAGGACCAAGATGGGTGTTATGTATTTTATAATCTAGCTACTGCTATATACTGTGTATACACTCTATATGCATTTTTCTCATTCTTCTTATTCTGGTTTGGCAAAGAGATTATTTAATATTAAGTATCTATAACACCTTGCTTTAATGACTGACATTCCTAAAGAAGTCAGCTGTATTATAGTAAAAAAAAAAAAATTAGCTTAACATTTAGAAAGCATAAAATAAATGATTTATGAAAGTTTCGGAGAATTTAAAGATTGGTAATAGAAAACATGACTCTCAAATTCAAGATCTGATTAAATGAAGTAAGCTTAAAGATGCCTCACTAAATAAAAATAAAAAATCCAATGCTCGTCCTAAGAATCTTACTAGAAAATAGAATCAAAAACATGAACTTATGTCTTTTATCATATACAAATTTTTACCAGCCATACATGGTGAAAACACAATTTGTGTCATTTCAGTGAAATTTTAAAAGGTATTATCAATATGCAAAATTTTTAAGATTTTGTAGATAAGAATATAGAATCAATATTTCAAGCCCTACAACTACACAAAAAGCTAAAAAGTTATTTAGTACTACTGCAATCAGTAGTGATAAGGTTAAAAGAGGTTTTAGCTTAATGAATGTAAACTGTACCAAGATAAAAAGTACTTTAATGATAGATCTCATCTAAGATTTAATGGTAATAAATTGGGGAGAACGGGGAAGCTAGTTGGCACAGTGGATAAAGCACCAGCCCTGAAGTCAGGAGAACCTGAGTTCAAATGTGACCTCAGACACTTAACACTTCCTGCTGGCTGTGTGACCCTGGGCAAGTCACTTAACCCCAATTGCCTCAGCAAAATATAAATAAATAATAAATAAATAAATGAACGAATGAATAAGAAAGGAAGGAAGGAAGGGCATAAAATTAGTCAACTAGGATTCAACTCCATTTATTATATCAAGGTTGAACTGCAACCATGATATGGCCATAGATATGGAAATTTGACCAAAAAAATGAAAAACCAATAAAAGCATTCTGTGAGGATCAATGGTCTTGAAGGAATTTATAATAAAGTTATATATATATATATATGCATATATATATGTGTGTGTGTGTATATATATACATATATATATATTATTACTTGTACATTTTGTGTTATTCAGTAATATTTATTGAAATTTGTGGCATTACATATGTATGTATTTTTTTGAGTTAGTTGTTGAACAATCACCAGCAAACCAGTATATGACAGGCTTTAAAAAGGTGAATGATTAATATAATAAAGGACTGACTGATAATAAATCAACAACCATTTATTAAAAGATGCAGAACATATTTAAGAATTAACAAAATCAATAGAACATAAAATCAGAAGTTACTTCTCTGACCTAACTTGCATTTTCCCTTCATAAAAAAAGTTTTAATAACTACAAGCACTAAGTTTTAATTTAAACTGACTTTCCTACTCTTATCAACCAACAAACTGCCTTGCCAACCATCTGGTGTGTTTGCTCAGAGAATTCAAATTAACTCGAACAATTGCCAAACAAAACATAATTAGGAAAGCAAGATATTGCCAAAACATCATACAATACAGTCCAAAGACAAATACAAACAGTGAAATCAATAGGACCTTTGGAGGTAGATGCTTACATGTTGCTTACATCAAGATAATAACTCAGAAAGCAGAGAGAAAACCAGAGTCAAAGGTAGAAACCTCTAGATATAAGAAGTGCCTCTGGCACACAAATTGGCAATGTGACCCTAGGCAAGTCTCAACTTCTCCTGGTGCTGAGCAACACTCTTCAGACTAAAAGTCACAGAAGATTTGATAATCTGTCTTGGCAGAAGAAGTTTCCTCATAAGACTTGACCTATGCTAATGAAATCACAAAAAAAATTAATATGCATCAGATAAGCAAGTGGGCTCTCAGTGGAGAGCTGGCATTATGTTACTTTTGTACTTGGAGATGTTAAGTCAGCTGTATTACAGTAAGAAAAAAAAAAAAAAAATCTGTGCTCAGTGATGTCAAAAGACCCAGAAGAAGGTCCCCTGGAGCAGAACTTCTTAAACTTTTTCCACTTGCAATCTCTTTTTCCCCTGAGAAATTTTTATGTGACCTTGAGTATATGGGTATATAAAATAGGTATACAAATCAAATGTTTACTGATTAAATCATAACTCCATGACCCCCCCCCCACATTCAATTGCAAGATTTCACATGGGGTTATGCATCACAGGTTAAGAAGCTGGATCCTAGGGTACTGAGAAGACCTACTATGTAGGGCAAGGAGAAAAACAACATGAGATAAGAGGAAATACTATGGATTGATGATGATGATGACTTATTTAGTACCTATTATTGGTCAAACATTTTACACATATTAACAGACTTTATTCTGCACAGCGGTCCTGTGAGTTAGGTGCTATTACTATCCTCATTTTACAATTCAGGAAACTGAGGCAGACAAAAGTTAAGCTATTTGCCCAAGATCACACAGTCTGAACTGAGGGCCTCCTCATTCCAGGCCCAAATTTCTATCCTCTGTACCATCGAGCTGCCTCATATTGATAACATATAGATCTGTAACCTCAGAGAAAAGTACCCATCCATATCAATGAGATTCCAAATTCTCTAAAGTTTATCTCTGGTCTAGCATTTGGACTTGAACAAAGTTATTTCTATAGGACTGCAAAAAATATTCACTCTAGAAATCTGGGTAGCCACTGAATTTGTTAGCTATTGGCTTGTTGTTATTTACTAAAAGCTTTTTATTTTCAAAACATATGCATGGATAATTTTCAACATTCACCCTTGCAAAATCTTGTGTTCCAAATTTTTCCCTCCCTTCCTTCCACCCTCTCCCCTAAAAAGCAAGTAATCCAATATATGTTAAACATGTGCAATTCTTCTCTACATATTTCCACAATTATGTTGCACAAGAAAAATCAGATCAAAAAGGGGAAAAAATGAGAAAGAAAACAAGATGCAAACAAATAACAAAAAGAGTAAAAATACTATTATTATGATCCACACTCAGTTCCCACATTCCCCTTTCTGGATGCAAATGGCTCTCTCTATCACAAAACCATTGGAACTGGCCTGAATAATCTCATTGTTGAAGAGAGCCATGTCCACCAGAATCGATCATCATACAACTTTGTTGTTGTCATGTACAATGATCTCCTGGCTCTGCTCACTTCATTTAGTGTTAGTTCACATTAGTCTCTCCAGGCCTCTCTGAAATCATCCTGTTGATCATTTCTTATACAACAATAATATTCCGTAACATTCATATACCATAACTTATTCAGCCATTCCCTAACTGACGGGCACCCACTCAGTTTCCAGTTCCCTGCCACAAACATTTTTGCCCACGTGAGGCCTTTTCCTTTTTTTATGATCTCTTTGGGATATAGGGCCAGGGGCTTTTTTAGAGACATAAAGGTAACTCTTTTTTTTTTAATAGCTTTTATTTTTCAGGGAATTTTTTTTAGAAAACACTTGAGAACCTTCTCTTTGGCCCTCCTCCCCATTAGTGTAATTAGCATCATTACTGGATTAGCTATTGATTTATTACACAAAAATGATAAGTCAAGATACATGGAAAGAAGTTCAAGTTAGCAATAGTGTGGCAAACCTGTGGCAGTAGGGATAGGGGAAGAAAACTGAGAATAACCAGAGATTAAAGTCATAAGGGCATTTGGTAATGCAACACATGATTTTTTGAATTTGAAAATTAAGAGTTTCACAGTAAGAGCTGGAAGTAATATTTCTCTTCAAGTATCACCTCTTAATTTTACATTTAGTTCCACCTAACTGAATATTGACTAATCCAGTTTTGGCTTTCTAAAATGATTTTTCTGTCTGTGTCTCCTCACTTTGTATCCTGAAAGTAAAAATCAAAAAAGGAAGACATATTTGGGAGATAAGACTAGGTAATACTAGACCAGCTAGTCAAAAGCAAAGGATCTGTGGAAAGCAGAGGTAAGACTGGAAAAAACAAAACAAAACAAAGAAAAAAAAAAAACTAGGGACAATTTTATGGTTCATTGTGTTACCTCCTACATGAGCCTCCTCTGCATGTATTTTATCTAGTCCAGCTTTCAAGGAGAATCTTCTTTTGACAGTGTTGAAAGACAGATTCTTAAGATATCTGAAAAAAGGAGAAGTAAATTGTTAGAAAAATGAAAATATTTATTACCACTTAAAAAGGCAACTCAGAGAATATTACTATCTACCTAATTATATTTCTAATTTTTCATCTCTAAAATCTATTAGAATAATCTAAACTTGTGTTAAGGACATTCTAGACAAAAACATGACATAACAAGGGAAGAGGTTTTTCTTGTTCAGTTGTTTCAGGCATGTCCAATTCTTGTGTGACCCCATTTGGGGTTTTCTTGAAAGATGCTGACTATAGTGGCTTGCTATTTCCTTCTCCAGATTATTTTACAGTTGAGGAAACTGAAGCAAACAGGACTAAATGACTTGTCCAGGGTCACACAACTAAATGTGAAGCCAGATGTTCCCGGGCCTGGTGTTCTATGCACTGTGTCACCTTGAAGTCCCAGTGAAGAGGCAAGCATTTAAAATGGCAACCCATAATACACACATCTACAATCAAATAACAGATGAAAAAGTTCATAGAATATCAAATTCCACTGTACTTACTGATTCTAAGTTGTTTGACTTAATGGAGCAAAATGCATCTTTGAAAGACTTTCCTCCAATAAAGTGTCATTCATGCAATATGCCAACAGCCTAAGTTTCCCTGATAAATGCAACAGAGATAATCTTGTAGGTCTACTTTACAATTTATTTTTATCAAGAAAGGCATAAAACAAGACAATATTTGTGCTCTAAAGTTATTTGCTACTGGCATAGAGGATGTCGAGTACATAGTCTGAAAGAGAAAGAGTTTCCCTCTAGAGAGTAAGTTCCTCCAGATGCTTCTATTGGTAGATGACAATGGACTTTACATCAAGTCCCAGAATGCTGCAAAGCTTTCTGAATGAGATTTACAATCACACAAAGAGATTAGCATAAAAATCCACACATAAGACTCAAGAAGTTAAGAATGCTTATTGTTGGACTATAATATACAATTATATGGATAGCCTAGTGAACTGGTTCATTTAGTTACATTATCTTGAATCATTATCATCATAGGACAGTGCATTCAGGCCAGTACTGAACAGGAGAAAAAGTATGAAATGAGTTGCAATTAGGAAACCACAATACTTTCAATGAGTTTTTCCCTGAAACAAAAATTGCACCTTGTAACACCTTCTTCTAATATTGCTATGTACCTGAAAAATTTTGGAATATCATGATCTTCAAAGAATTCAAAGGGAAGGTCAGTCCAAGTACCAATCAAGATTCATCAGAGGCATAAATAAGGTTGTAACATTTTGTCAATGATTAATCTACACAAGAAATGATGTAAAATATGTGTAAGAGATGTATGGTGAAAAAGATGTGCCAACTATGTAGTAAAAACAAGTGATAATAGATGAAAAATCCTGTTGTTCTATGAGTATTTTCATAATATTAAAAAACCTGGAAGAAGGTCCTGGCATGGTGACTGGGTCCCCAGAGAAGAATTTGCCAGGATATATAGACAAGAATTACACATAATAAAAAGACATACATGGGGTATGAATTTCATTTTTCGAGGATGTGTATAAATTGTTGAGATCATTTAAGAGTCTGAAACAGTAAGTTCTCAGAAGGTCCTTTGTTTCCCACTGCCACTCCCAGGCACTCCCCTCTGCCTCTATCACCTTTCTTCTTTTGAAGTTCACTAAGTCCACATTTACCACCCCAAGACAACTATGGTGGGTATTATCTCCTGACCTCCAAGACACTAGTTTCTGCCTGCATTCTGGGGCATCTCAACATCCATACTGATACTGCCACCCCCTATCTTGCCAATTCCTCTATGTATCCATTTCCCACAACTAACTCCTCCACCCTAACTCAGCCACAAACAAAAAGTCATACCCTTGATCTTGCCATAACCACAAGGGTTCTTCTTTCGTCCTTGTGAACTCTGAAGTTCCCCAATCTGATCACAATCTTTTCTCATTTCACCTTTCCCTCTCTTTCTGATCTTGACCCTTTGATGAACTAGTTCAACTCTTACTTCTTGATTCTCTTGCCTCATTATCACATTACCAATCTTCCCTGTCAATTCTCAGCTCTAGTTTACTCCCACCATCTGCTGCCTTCACTCCTAATCACACGCAGCTAGAGAAAATCATGAAACCATGCTAACTGGATCCAAGATGAAATTTATGTTACAAAATCTTGAGCTCAATGGAGCAAGACATTCCTTGTACTCCTCCTCATCTGATTCATTATCATACCACAAGCTATTCTTCCAAACTTTTTCATCCCATCTTAAAACTCCCATAACTCCTGTCCTACACCTTCCCTTTACCTTTCCCTCTGCAAGCTATTTTTTTGAAAACATTGAAGCCATTCCCCAAGAGCTTCCTCTTCCCCTCACAATTCCCAGATCCCTTTGCCACTGACTCTACTGTCACCCATGTTTCACATGATTAAATGATTTGAACTCAACATCATGATAGTGATGTGTCTCAAACTATCTCCCTATTCCTCTTGGGCATCAGGTCCCTATTAACTAGTTCTGTTAATGGTCCATATATGATTCTGGGTAAATAAGGAGTTCTGAGTAGAATGAAATTTTACCTTTAAAGAAAAAAATTGTCTTTCAAGAGCAACACACTGTAAAACATTATATAATGCATCATCTATGTTATATAACATTATATAACACACACACATACACTCTCAAGTAGAGTACAGAAATCTATCTTACTCAACAAGGAAGTAGGGAAGAAGAAAAGAAGAAAGTAGAAAAAGGAAGAGGGCAGATTAGGGGAGGCAGTGGTCAGAAGCAAAAGAAGATTTTTGAAAAGGGAAAAAAAGTAAGTAAAAAATAAAGTAAAAAGAGAGAAAAGAAAGAAAAAAAACAGAACAGAGAGAAATACATATCAATTATAACTGAATGTAAATGAGATTGATTCGCCCATAAAGCAGAATTGAATTGCAGAATCCAACAATAAAATGTACAAGAAACACATACACACACACACAAGTTAAAATAAAGAGCTGGATCAGAATCTATTATATTTCAGCTGAAGTTAAAAAAAAAGAGAGAGATAATCATAATCTTAGACAAAGCAAAAACAAAAATTGATCTAATTAAAAGAGTAAACAGGGAAATTATTATCATGCTAAAAAATACTACAATGAAGTAATATCAATACTAAACACAAATGTGCCAAATAACATAATTTTAAAGGAAAACTTAAATGAATTTTAGGAGGAAATAAATAGTAAAAAATATACTAGTGAGGGACCTCACTCAGAGTTAAATATAACCATAAAATACCTAAAAAATAAATAGTTGAACAGACTTCTAAAAAAGGTAGATATGATAGACCTATGAAGAAAACTGAAAGGGAATAGAAAAGAATGTACCATTTTCTTAGCTATACATGGCACCTTTACAAAAACTGGCTTTGTTTTAGGGTACAAAAATCTCACAAACAAATGCAGAAAAGCAGAAATATCAAATGCACGCTTTTAAGGCCATAATACAACAAAAATTACATTCAATAAAGGGCCTTGGAAGCAGAGAATAAAATTTTATTGGAAACTAATTTAAAACAAATAAAAGGATGAATGGGTAAAAAGCAAACAAATTTTAGAAACTCAATTATTTCATTAAAGAGAGTGACAATAATGATACAACCTACCAGAACTTGTGAGATACAACCAAAGCAGAACAAAGAACAGAAAATTTATATCATAAACATATACATCAATAAAAGAAGGTGTAAATCAAAGAACTGGGCATGTAATTAAAAAAACTGAAAAAAGAACACATTTAAAATCTCCAATTAAACACTAAAATGAATACTTTCAGGAAGTCCTGAAAATCAAAGGAAAAATAAATAAAAATGAAAGTTTAAAAATTAATAAATTAAGCAAGGGGCTTGCTTTATGAAAAATAAAAAAATAAATTATCAGTTAATTTGAATTAAAAAAAAAAGAAAGAAAGAAATGATCTAACTTTGAAGCAGTTATGACGAAAAACGCTATCCATACCCAGAGAAAGAACAGATAGTATCTGAATGCAGTTTGAAACATACCTTTTTAACTTTTTAAATTTTTCTTGAGGGTTTTTTGGTGTCTGTTTTCTTTCACAACATGTCTATCATAGAAATGTAAAAATAAATCAATAAGTGAACCAAATTATTAATATCAAAAATAAAAAAGGATGAACACACAACTAACAAAGATGAAATGATTTTTCCCAATTACATACAAATAAAACTGACATTCTAAGGAAAATTGATGAATATTTACAAAAAATATAAAATTAACAGAAGTAGAATACTTATATAACTTTATCTTAGGAAAATAAATTGAACAAAAATAAATTGAAAATAAATTGAGGTCCCTAAGAAAAAACTCCCCAGGATCAGAAGACATAAATTCTATCAAACATTTAAGGAACACTTAGTTCCAAATTTATATAAACTATTTGGGGAAAATAGAGAATGAAGGGGTTCTGCCAAATTCCTTTTATGAACAAATAAGGTTTTGATACCTAAACCAAAAAGGTAAAGAAAATTATAGGCCAATTTCCCTAATAAATATTGGTGTAAAATATTAAAATAAAAAAACTAAAAGGGAGATTACAGCAATCTATCACAAGGATCATATACTATGACTTAGAATGCAGTTCAATATCAGGGAAACTATACTCATAATTGACTATCAATAACAAAAAGAACAAAAATCACATGATTATTATGATAGCCATAAAAGAGGCTTTTGACAAAACATAAGCATAGGAAAAAGAAGCTTTTCTCAAAGTGAAAAGTGGTATTTATCTAAAACCAAAAGCAAGGATATTAACTGTAGTAGGGATAAGGATAGAAGCTTTTCCAATAAGATCATCTGTGAAGCAAAAATATCTGTTATCACCACTATTACTGAAGGTTGTGTTAGAAAAAGGAAATTGAAGGAGTAAAAATAGGCAATGAGGAAACAAAACTATCACTGCAGATAACCATTGGTATGCTTAGAAAACCCTAGAGAATCAACTAAAAATCAAATTGAAATAATTAACAAAATTTGCCAAAGTTGCAGAATATGAAATCAAGCTATCTGAATCATCAGCATTTCTATATATTAGAAAGAAAACCAATTAGGAAGAGATAGAAAGAGAAATTCCACTTTGCAGATAATTAAAAAAAAAATACTCAGGAGTCTACCTGTCAAGACAAATCCAGGCACAATATGAATACAATTACAAATCATTTTTCACACAAATAAAAACAAATCTAAACAACTGGAAAAATATTACATGCTCATGGGTAATTTAAGTCAGTAATATAAAAATAAAAATCCTATCTAAATTAAGTCTCTTATTTAGTGCCACAAATTATCAAAGAATTATTTTATAGAGTTAGAAAAAAATGATACAAAATTCATCAGGAAGAACAAAAAGTGAAAGATATCAAGAGAATCAATTTTTTTTTTAAATAAGATAGCAATATCAGATTTCAAATTATATTAGAAAGCAGTAATTAAAAAAATAATTTGGAACTGACTATGAAATAGAATGGTAGATAAATGGAATATATTAGGTATACAATACACAGTAGTAAATGACTATAGTAATCTAGTGTTTGATAAACCCCAAAATCTAAGCCTTTGTGGTAAAAACTCACAATGTAACAAAAATTACTGAGAAAACTAGAAAGAAATTTGGTAGAAACTAGGTATAGACCAATATCTATCAAGATAAGATAAAAATGGGTACATAATTTAGACAAAAAGGGAGATATAAGCAAATTATGAAAGCATGACAAAATGTACCTGTCAGATCTATGGATAAGGGAAGAGCTTATGACTAAACAAAATAAGAGAGGATCACTGGAATAAATGGATAATTTTTATGGCATGAAATTTTAAAGGTTTTGTACAAACAACATCAATGTAGCCAAAATTAGAATAAGAACAAGAAATTAAGTAAAGATCTTTACGGCAACTTTCTGTAACAAAGGCCTCATTTTTCAAATATATAGGAAACTCAGCCAAATTCCTTAATCAATAAATGGTCAAAAGATATGAACAGGATATTTTCAAACAAAATCAAAGCAATGAGAGTCACAGGAAAAAATTATCTAAGTCACTATTGATCAGAAAAATGCTTGTTGAAACAACACTGAAGTACTACCTCATTTATTAGATTGGCTAATATGCCAGAAAAAGAAATAATAAATGCTGGAGGGAATGTTAAAAAATAAGGACATTAATGCATATTTGCTAGAGTTATGAACTAGTCTTAATTACTCCAGAGAACAATTTGGAACTAAGCCCAAAAGGATATAAGACTATGCATATCCTTTGTTCAGCAAAATCATTAAGAGATCTTTATCTCAAAAGGGAAAGCAAAGGGAAAAGAACTTATCTTTTGCTTTTGATATATGGGTAACACATTTTGTTAGGGTAAATATGCCGGTAATTCATTTTTAATCTAATCATTTTATTCAATCATAAAAACCATTTTTATTAAGCTAATGAAACAATTTTTTAAAATTTACAACTAAATTTTTAAAATAAAGCTTAAAATACATTTTTGTATAGTGACAAAAATATAAAAAGATAACTTTTTTAAAATCATCTTTATCATCAACCAGATAATTAGCTAACAAATTGACCAAACCAAATTAAAGCTTCTTTACCTTCCTATCCCAAAAGACAGAATTTGGGGGAGAGGCTGACCTAATATTTACAATGTAATATCTTACTGATGTAAAATGTGAGCTTGATTGTGTCTCCCCCCCCCCATCATGGAAGGAGAGCTGGAGAGACCTCAAATCTCAAAAGCCTTTTTTGATGGGAAGGGCCCTATCCTTTACTCAATGAAAACTTCATTATCAATTCAATCAGATACATATTCAAACTGCTCCAATTGCCGGGGGCTAGAAGAATCCCATAAAACTGAAGACCTCTAAACCCATGAATTCCAAAGCCCTAGCAGGCCTCCACCCACTGAGGAGATTCTGTTCTTTTCTGTGAAATAAACTTGTCTCCTTTTTACCACAAGAAGCCATGGACTGGCTAAAAGGGGGTCCCACACCATCCTCTCTCCCACGCACCTCATCATTACAATAGCTAAAATCTACAATTCCCATAAAAATATAAGGAATGGGTTTCTTACAATAAAGAGAGGAATTCAACATTTTCCTCTAAAAGAAAAAAGGGATGAGGAAAGGAGAAAATTACAGTAAGAAAAATGAATAGAGTCCATAGAGAGGGTCAGAAAGTATAGGAACATGAAGGAAAAATTCATTTAAAGAAAAGAAAAAAGGACAAATAGAAAAAAAGGGAAAACTTTACAGTAAGAACAAAGTTTGAGGATACAAATAATGTCTATGAAGGGGAGGAGAAAAAAAATGAACAAAGATAGCAAGATGGACTGAAGTTCAACTGAAATTTTGCAAATGGGAATGAGAGAGGGAGAAAAAGGGAGATCAGTGGTTTTATGTACCATAAAGGCGAATGGAAGTGGGGAAACATCAAGCTCGCATAAATTTGAGATAAGTGGAGAAATCTTGACAAAGTACAAGGAGCTAACAAGCTGGGAAAATGGCGAGACAGCCCTGATTTTTCTTGGTTGGCTCAGGAAGGAAGGAGGCAGAGAAAGGCTGGTGAGGAGCCAGGTGCTCTGGAGCAGAAGTGGGAGCTGGGCTGTGAGCAAATAACAGGCTTCCTATACATTTCTTGCACACATTCCATATCTTTTAACTAAGAGAGCAGAACAGGTGCTTAAAATGTAAAGCCCCTTTTCAACCAAAAGGAAAAAAAAAGTAGCAGTGGGGTGCTTGTGATATACAATAAACATCAACATGCAGGTGTTTGGTTAAGAGATCTGGGATTTCACTGGCATGCAGAATTCGTCATGAGGAAACTCCCTCTCACGATGCAGATCAAGAACTCTTCTGCAAATGTTTGTGCTGTGAGTTGCCTACCAGCCTTTGCCCAGGGTCACACAGACCAACTTGCTACCCACTGCTCCCAACTCCCCCTTTTCTATTTTGACAGATTATTAATAATAACAAGGAGTTCTATTGTTTCTTTGATGCTAAAAGACTCAAGGCTATTAGTGCCCTGTAAATTTTGTAACCTGGGAAAAGTTGCTTTGCTCCAGATAAAGCCCTGCCTAGGTATTAAATCATTATTCAGTGAACTACCTCTTCAGTTTTTAAAGGAAACTCAATAATAAATATAATTTATTAAATAAGAAATCACTAACAAACATTACTGAAATGCATCACATGAGAAAATATTTGCAAAGTGCTTTAGCATCTGACATAGGAGGCACTTAATTCTCATTTCCCCTGTCCCCCCATTCCATAGAGACAAATCTATGTAGTAGTCTTAAGGATAATATAGGATTAGAAAGGTACTACACAATCTACTGACCTACTTCTGGTTTTGAGACTATTTTTTTTCTGAAGCCAAATTTTAAAAGTTTCCAAAATTTCTCTATGATTTGTGGGAAATTTCCTTTAAAATTTCCTGAGTCTTAAACTTATCCCATGTTGGCATATTGCTGGACATGAGATGAAGGGAAACTTCTGATTCAAGTATTGAAGGAATGTGTCTACCAAACTCACATCAAAATATTCCCCTGGTAGAAAAGCAATTACAGAATATGAGGACTAGAAAAGACCTTAGGAATCATCTGGCCTTTCTATCTCATTTCCCAAGGGGGCGGGGGGGGGGGGGGGGGGGGGGGAGAGGAGGGGGAAGCCAAGGTCTAGGGAAGTGATGCAATCATGAAGTTTTACCAGGAGTGAGGAGCTTGTGTGTCCAAGTCCATTACCCTTTCCTAATCCCTAGGCAGTATTTTCTTCCTAGTTACAACACCTCACACCTTCCTATCAGTAACCCATCCTCCTGTTCTCTTTCTGGAGCAGTACATACCCTAGGACACTTAGCAGATTGCCCAGAGAAAAGAGCATGACACAAAATCTCAGAGGTAGAAGGGAAACTGTAAATTACTTAATCCAACTCTCTCATTTTATAGACAATAAAACTGTGACCTAAAAGAAATTAAGTGACTAAGAGTTCATGGCAAAGTCACAACTACAACCCAGAAGCTCTCTCATGTTGTGCCCCCCTTTTTTTATTTTTTTGGTGATGAATCCCTCTTTGGTAGCCAGTAAAACCTATAAATCTTTTCTCAGAAAACTGTCTTTAAAGACCAAAAAAAAAAAAAAAAATACACTACATAGAATTATAAAGGAAACCAATTATTTTGGAATACAGTTATTAAAACCATCTTAATTGCAGGTTAAGAACCTGTGATCTAGAGACTCTTTTAAATGGAAGATAAGTGTTCTTCACCAAGTATTTTTACAGGATCAGTCCTCAGTAACCAGGATGGCACAAGTCATCAGGGAGCTACCATGTCTACCTCCTGGTTTCCTTCAAGTCTCAGCAAAAGTCCCACTTTCATCAATAAGCCTTTGCCAGTCCTCCATAATGTAAATGCCTTGCCTCTAAGACCACTCTAAAGAACCCTTTTCCATATTTTTATGTACATGGTTATTCCTATGTTTTCCCCTATGAGAAAAGTCCTTGAGAGTAAGATTTTGGATTGGTCTTTCTGGAAGTATTTAATAAATGGTAAGTGATGCTATGTTCCCTTCCAGTTTTGTAATTCTATAACTCTAGAAACACAGACAGAAGCACTGCTTTTCTAAAATTGTAATCGTTTCACAACAGTTTTAGTTTATATTGTGAGGAGGCATAGATAATAGATCTGACCTCAAAGCCAGGAGATTAGTTTTCCAGTTCCTTTTCCAGCTCATTTTATATATGAGTAAACTAAAGCAAACAAAGTTAAGTGGCTTGCCTAGGTTCACACATCTAGAAAGTTTCTGAGGTCAAATTTGAACCTCCCAGCCCCGCTCTATCCACTATATATCACTTAGCTGCCCCTCAAACTGGGATGTTCAAGTCTAGCCTCCAACACACCTCAAATGGTGCCCAAGGCAAGTCCCTAAACCTTATATCTGTTACCTCCCAGTAACAGTGTCTGGCATGTCACAGGCACTTAATAAATGCTTACTGGATTATATTTCAGTGTTTGTGTTTTAGGCAAGTCTCTAATATTAAGTTACACGAAGGTGAAGGGAATTTGATACTAAGAACCACAAATCTAGGCCCCCTCCTTTTAATTTAAGTAGTAATTGTACAGTTATTATAACTTGTCAGGAATATCATAGAAGACATTTCTGTTTATACACTAAAGAAGGTAACTTCTGAGATCTATTCCAATTATGTTCTAACATCCACATATGGTCATCATCCTCTACATCCCAATAGTTGTATGAAGTTATCAGCCTCATTCTTTGGTCCAGTAATCCCATCCAAATCCAATGGCCAGACAAAAATCAGATGACTGGTGGTCCAGGACACAGTGCACGAGCTTGTGTCCTCAATGGTTTTCCAAGCTCTAAGTCCTCCCCAGCAGGAGCTTCGGCTCTCTGCATGGCCACTGAAACAAATGGTTCTTCTCCACCCATTCCACCAGGAGTTTTCACAGAACTGGAGCAGGTGTTCCTCTAACTCAGCAACAGGTTTGAAGCCTGTTGATTACCCTTAATCTGGTTTAGCCTAGATGGTTATGTAGTTGCTGCAAATAGCATAGCTTTGGATACTTAACTCGTAGATAGAGTGGTTTGACTGAAATAAGTATGTAACAAATGTGTGTTGAAAAAGCAATTATATATTACTTTAAGCCTACAAGAAATGTGGTTATGATGTGTAGCATATATGCTTAGCCCTGGGCCAAATAAGCTCTGAAAAAGTCAAAATTCTAATTGTACGCATCTTAAACTCATGTAACAATTTTTGTAGGCATAACAATGAATAAGGTAAGTGTTTTAAAATGAACAAAATAAGTCATTTCAAAGTGATTCAAAAATTTTCCAAGATGCAGTTAGGATGCTTGTTAGCCAAGTGAATCTTATGACAATATAAATAACACTGCTATAATTCAAATCAAGTAAATATACAATTCATACAAGTTGATATACAAGAATAATGATACTGATATACCATCAGGAGGGCTTGGTTATTAAATTGCTTTTTTGCTTAAGTGATAGGTATAGAACAGTCATAGAGATAGCCACGCCTACTCCCTAGGAGAATGACAACATGTTGTAACACAAAGAGCACTGAACTAGAAACCAGAAGTATTAAATGTATAGGATCAGAGAATTTTAAGCAGAAAGGGAAAACAGAATTCCTCTAATTTGAAGATTCTTCTCATCTATGCCATGTGGATCTCTTTAGTCATTTGGTGATATCGAAGGACCTTTTTTCAGGATAACATTTTTTACTTTATTAATTTAATTTTTCATTATTTGTTTTTTTTAAACATTTTTAAAATTAAATTTTGAGTTCCAAATTCTCTCCTCTCCTTCTCAGAAAAACATTTTAAATGTATAAAATGGAAGTACATAGGATTACAAATGAAACCAATCCTATTTAACTGATATATATGTGTGTGTGTATGTAATACATACATACATATAATTGATATATAATAAAAATATCTAAATCAATTTTTAAAAAGTTGATAGATCCCAGATTAAGAAATTATGATTAATCCATCCTTCTCAAGTTTTGGCTCCAAGATTTATTGCATTTTCTTGAACTCAGAAGTAGTAAAGTGTCATGGATTTGGGTTTGGGATTGGAGTTAGGAAGACCTGGGGTAAAAATCAAAGCTCAGGCCCTTACTAGTTTTATGACCTGGAGCCAGCCGCTTAAACTCCAGATGCTTCATGTAAATCCTTACTAGTAAATAATTCACAGCCAGGTTGCAATGTTCAGCAAGGGAATTCCAAAACCATAGATGAGAAAAAGACCGTCCTTTCCATGTTTAAAAATCTTGGGCAAATTGCTCAACTTTTCTGAGCCTCAGATTTTTCTAAAGCAGATGAAACTACCCACTTTATGTATATGGCAGGATTATTTTAACTACAAGGAGCAAATGAAATAATACCTGGTCAAATTCTCTGTAACCATTAAAATGATATCCAAGTATAAAATATTATCATAGAAAAGAAGAGCCCACATAGGAATCATGTGGCCCACAGTGTTTGAATTCTCTGGTTTCATCCAAGCATGGGATAAAATCTCTAATGATCAGAATTACAAGTTAACTAGATAGCAAGTTTCTGTACGACATAAACTGTAGTTTAAGATTATATACATGCAATACCAATTTTTAAAGAATTAGAATACAAAATACACTTGGACACTAAACCTATAATGAACATAATTTATTCTTTTTTCTGAGAATTTCTGAGAATGTCTTTTGTGTATTATTGCAGGAATAATCCTGCAAATAAAAAGTCTTACTAGATAAAATACTTATACTAGATAAAATGGGAGCTCACATAATGTAAACAGTCATATGGTACAAATATCATTCACCTCACAGAAAAGGATCCAATAAAACTGACTGTAAAGTTAATCCTATTTTCTTATTAATGTTCATTATGAAAACCAGAGACAAATTTTATCAGAAAAGAAACTTCCCCACGGCCACTGAAGTCATTTTGGATTAAGAAGGTATAAAGTCTTTTTCACAGCATGTTAGACTATATAATGCAGATACCAGCAGTTCCCACACCATGCGCCTATTAAAAAATAAAAATCCCCCCCCCATGTTTAAAGATTATTTCCTAACTCAGTGCTTAAAGTTTGTATAACTTGGATATCTTCTCCCTTTCCGCATATTATAATTATTAAAAATGTAGGCATAAAACAATTAATTATGTTGGCACTGCCCAAATGTGAGATCCTGTTATTAGGATATTTCCCTTTACCAATGTAGACTAGTAAGTAGTCTATAACTTGCAGGTATATATAAATATGTATATACACTCAGAGTTCATGTGACTTAACCATGACCACTTTATCCACTGTATAACACTGTTTCTCTGAATTAATATACCCTTACCAAGAGTCTCAGAATTTTTTCCTTAGACGAGTATTTGGGGTTTTTTTTGAAGTCAGAAGAACTTTCTATGTGCATTATCAACAACTCCATCCCTCCCCAGCCAACAATGTGGTGGCATGCCCGATTCATTTCAATGGTTACAAATTATCCTGATTCTGGGAAGGTTCACGTTCTCTAAATGTTCCAGTCTCTATAATTGCTTGATTAAAAATAATTTTATTCAACAGTCAGCTAGTTATCATAATTCAAGCAATGCAAAAATAAGGACCAATAAATGCTAATTCATTCCCTGGTCATGCAGGATGACTTGTCCAAAAGGAAGAAGGGTTGTCAGTCTATAGAGATTTTCTCCAAATATTTCTTTGTGGATCACGTTGTATTGACTGCACAAAGACCTAGAATTCATAGGACCTTTTCAATAAGATTCATTACCATTCAGAAGAGACCAAATGAGTAATACACAAAGGGGGGAAAAAGGATATTCAAGTATTTATCTTGGACAAGCAGTGCAGATGAACAATGAGTTCAGCTCAGAATTAAATAGGAGGAAGCAGGCTGTCTTCCTTTTGGGGAAATACCACTGCATTCAAACAATTCCAAACTGTTTGTTTTCTGATGCACAGAGCCCACTTTTTTTTTTTTTAACATCAGTATTTTCTTTCAATGATGTTATTTAACCACAACTTCCAAAGGCTAAAGATTTCAAACAAGTGAAGGATAACAAAGAAGTACACTATGACCTAATTTGTTATTGCTGTTTAGTCATTTTCAGTTGTATCCCACTCTGACCTCATTTGGGGTTTTCTTGGCAAAGATACTGGAGTAGTTTGCTATTTCCTCATTCCAGCTCATTTTACAGAGGAGGAAACTAAGGCAAAAAGGATTAAGTGACTTGCCCAGGGTCCCACAGCTAGGTAAGAGTCTGAGGCCAGGCCCAGCACACTCTATCCATACCACTAATTGTCCATAACCTAAGTAAATTATTGCATATTGTAACGATGACTTGTTATAGGAAATGTATGATCAGAAAATAAGGAAGATATTATATGCAGTGAAACTTAAGGGTAGTAAATGGAGTGCCCACTGTTAACCATAAAAATTAAATGTTTTTAATTAATTGAAGAAAATGCTAAATTTTGGTTAGAAATTAATAAAATAAATATGTATGTTATTTTTTCCATTCAAGTTTTATGGACCCTTCAAAATAGATACACAAATCTCAGATTAAGAACCCTTGCTCTATTCTGTATTTATGAGTGAACAGGAACAAGAATCTAACAGATGAGTAGTTACAGACTAGTTTCAATCTTCAGGAATTCATAGATATATATTTAGCCTTGGAACCAATTAGATGACAGCTTCAAATTTCATAATAATTATTTAACCACTTTTATTTAATATAAACCAAAACAAAATAATCCCACTATAATACATGTGTAAAATCATAATTTTTTAAAATCAGAGTTTAAATTTCATTTTCAAATTGGAATTCTGACTTTCAAAAATATAAATCTAGCAGGTTAAATTCCTATTACAGAATGTTTCTACCTCCAACAAACAATTACTAGGAAAGATGACATTCATATTGATATTACTGAAAGAAAACAGAGATAAAGAGAAAGGAGAAAGAAAGAAAAGATTTGGCTTTACAAACTACTTCTCTTTCTATGAACCATGTTCAGTGGGCAGAAAAAAAAAAACGTTTCATAAAAGCAGTGGAACAAGGACAATGCTGGCTGCTTTACTCTAGGAAGTTGCAAAATAACCCCTGACACTGACTTGAAGAAAGAGATCTCAGTCCTTCCACAGTCTCAGCCAGCCTGCTAGCCACTCAGTTAAACAACTATGTACAATGTTCTCAGAATTGTGCTAGATGCGAAGTGAGAGATAAAAAAATAAGATGTCACTGACCTCAAGCAAAAATAGTTAAAGAGGCAGGATTATTTATACACACACACACACACACACGTGTGTATATATATGTATGTGTATATGTGTATACATACATACATATATAGTTGAGGGAAGAGTAGAAGAGGGCATAGAGAGAAAGAGACACAGACAGTGAGACAGAGAGACTAATACAGTATTAGGTTGGTTTTAATAAAGCATATATGAAACATGAGGAGAAATAACCTGATAACGTAATATAATGCAGCATGTGATAGAAGACCAAATGCCAGACTTGCACTCAGGAAAGTTCAAATATTGGAGTCAATTACCTTTAAGGTTCCTTCCAGTTTTAAATGTCTGCTCATATATAATCAAGTTAAATTATGATATGAGACCTATATGTAAAGAATAAGTGATTGCCATGCTTCAGACATTACTTTTTCCACACTATGGGAATTGAAAAGTTCTTGCAATTAAGCAAATTAAAATCAGTTAAGATTTTCAAAGCCATCATATTTGATTTTTGATGGACATAAGAAAGAACTTAGAAAAAACATACATGGCTGACCTGGTAATTGAAAAGAAATTTGTTAAATTAGATTAAGTGGAAAAAGTGTTAGAGCTGGAGTTAAAAAGACCTGAGTTCAAATACTGTTTCATTAGCTTAACAATTTTATGACCTTGAAAAAAGTTACTTCACCTGTGGCTGGCTGACTGTTTTCCTATCTGTAAAATAAGTATAATAACAGCTTCTACCTCTCAGACTTGTTGTGAGGACAAAAATGACAAAATACTTACAGAGAGCTTTGCAAATCTTAAAAGAGCTAAATCAATGTTAGCTATTAATATTTATGAACCTATAAAAATGTCTCAAGCGAGAAGATATAAAATTTTTTTGGGAACAAAAAGTGTGTGTGTGTGTGTCTGTATGTATGTGTATGTGTGTGTGAAGAAAGGAAATTGCAAATTATATTTAATATAATAAAATATTTATACTTTTTTAACACTCAAAATATCCACTGAAAACTTTAAAGACCATGATACTAGTTGCATTTTATTAATCTATCTCATGTTAGTTTTTATTATGAAAATAGCTAAAATAGTTATGTGAAAATAAACTAAAATTTTAAAATAAAGTTGTATATAATAACTCTAAAGCCTGTATGGGAAATTATTGATTAAGTTCCAGGTACTTCAAAAGAATGGCCCTATGAAGTATGTATAAGTTGTCATAATTTCTGTATAATTGGGGAAAAGTGCTTGATGTTTAAATAGGTTTAGGCACCATTTGAAAATTAGAAAAAAAAAGAATTCATAAAAATATGTTCAAGGAACTCAGACTCTAATTAGGGAAAGTAACATCAAGAAATGTAAATCAACAACAGTACAGATGGGAAAGGGGCAGATATTCAGGGGAAAGAGTAAAGAGATAATCTGACTAGGATAAGGCTTTTTATATAACAAATTTAGTCACTCTGTAAGAAAAAAGCTACATAGATTGGGAAAGGGGACAAAGATGAAAGGACATGTTAAGTATAAAAAATGATGAAGAATGACATACATAACAGTGGAGGAACAAAGAAGTGTTTTATATACACACAAACATAATGTATAGGGACATGTAGATAGATATAAATACTCATAAACAAACTTTATAGACAGAGGCAGATAGGTGACACAATGGAAGACTTGGGTCCGAAACCAGCCTGAAAAACTTACAAGTTGTGTGACTGGGAAAGGTCATTTAATATCACTATACCTCAATATCCTCATTCATAAAATAATAGCACCTTCGAAACCTATGACACACTTGACAGGATTATTTCAAGGATTGAGTGAGATAATAATTGTAAAGTATTTTTCAAGCCTTAAAACGTTAAAGTTTAGCAGTCATACTTGTACATGAACACACAACAGTGTGATCAGATTAGTAAGAGTTCATGTAGGGAAATAAGCATTAAATATTTTGGATTCTTAAACACAGTAAGACAGTTTGACAACTGAGTACAGAACAAATTGGATCTTGAAAGTGTCTAAGCAGATGACAAGAAGTCTAACATTCTGGAATCTGCCAGTTAAATTAAATTACAAATTAAAGTATTTGTTATTGTTGTTGGAATTTGGTTCTGAGTTTTTTTTTTTGTTTGTTTGTTTTTTTAATGTGAAAAGCATTTATATTCCAGGCTTTCCATTCAAAATTTCAAGTAAATGTCTAAGCTATCATCTATTTTATCTTAATGCTTCTGGATAATTGATTTTTCAATTTCAAAAGTAACAAAGAACAAATTAGGGAAAATTTTAAAAAACTGAAAAATTCATGCTATGTTTTTAAATTCTTTGGTATTGTAGTTGAGTATACCAACTGTAGCTTCCATACCTCCCCAATTTAGCAAAGCTCTAATCAAATAGCTACAGACTTGCTACCTATGAAACTAACCAAATGGTTGAGAGGCCATCTAAACATGATATTAATAGCTTAAGTGGAAAGACTGACCAGTATCCCATTCATATGCTCAATGCTCTTATTAAATATTCTTTGAAGACTGAAATCTGACCCTGAATTAAAACAATGCAATAAAATCAGTACCAATTCCAAAGGGATGAGTTCATAGATTAGTCATTCATGCATGCAGAGTAGAACAGAACCTCAATAAATCAGACCAAAAACTAGAAGTCTTAAATATCATTAATTGGTCAAAGCCATTCCAGAATTTCATAGGTGAGAGAAATTAAGTGACTTACTCATGGTCACAAAGCTAATATATATGTGTCAGAGGCAAAATATAAACCCAGTTCTTCCTGACTGCAAGTGAGAGCAAGGTTGCTCAGTGGATAGAGCAATGGGTTTGGAATTAGAAAGACTAGAGTTATCCAGCCTCAGACACTTAACTAGCTGTGTGAACTAAATAGCAAGTAATAAGCAAATGACTAGCAAATTATTCAATTAATTCTGTTAGCCTCAGTTCTCTCATTTGTAAAACAAAATGGAGAAGTAAATGGCAAACCAGTATTTTTGCCAAGAAAACCCCAAATGGGGTGATGATGAGTTAAATTGTTATTGCAATCCAATAAGACTTTTGCTACCAGAATATAAAAGGAATATATATATACATATACATACACGAATATAAAAAGTATAAGGTTACATGCCCAACTCATTAAGTTACATTCTCTCTTCTTTCCCTTCAGAAAAGGAGGATGTTAAGGTTATTCAATCTCTCAAACTATAAGGGATACCAGTCTAGCCTCACTGGTCAAATGACAAGGTCATAGCCCAAATTCGAGAATTAGCTTCCCAATTCTCGGGGGGAAAAGGTTTTGGGAATAGGAATGTTCTGTCACTGGTCTCTCCTTGAAGAGCCTGAACCTGAGGTAGTGCCACACCTTTTTGATCACCTGTGACACCAAGTGGAAAAAGGAGATTGGACCCTTTCCTAACTCTAAATTGAGATTGGATTTATTTGGAAAAAATAATTATTCATAAGAAATATTATTTTATAGACATGACACAAACTAAGTGTTGCCTAATGCGCATGAACAGGATTAAAGGATGAGAAATGTATGCTGCCAAATCATATCAAAGGGATCTTCAATTTTAAAATTAAATTTTCTAAAAAATTATAATTAATTTTCTCCTGCATTTTTCTATACTTCCAAATGCATTCTTCTGGCAGCATTTTACCATTTACTTTTTTGAATCCTAAGAATATTTGTTCCTAATGGGCACTGCTAGTGCAAATGCAATATCCTCATCAAATCTTATTAGACAGTTTAAATGGCAGGCTCATTTTAATAATAATATCTTAGAGAAATTCCCCCCCCCCAGGCCATAGAGGGCTTTTTGCAGACAACAAATTCTGTTGCATATACACTAGTATAATTCAACATATCACTAATAAATCAAATTTGCTTAAGTGTTTTTTCCCCACCTAAATTTACAAATAAAAAGTTCTAATTATCTCAAGAGTCCTAGGAGTTAGTTAACCTCTTCCTCTCTAGGTTACCCGAGGGTACTTATTTATTTTTATGGGCACTGGTGTGAAAAGTCAAGGAATGAGTCAAGTCCTACAAACAGAAAGCCAGTGTCAAAGCTAGCTGTTTTCTCCTAAAAATAGAACAAGAGTTTTCCCAGCTAGGCTGGGCCTTCCAGAATCTCAAAGCTTCATGTAATTAATATGCAATTTCAATAATTATTTCATGGAGAAAAAGTTCCAGAGAATGAGAACTACTGTAGTAGGACTTGGTTTTTGAATGTGGAGATTTGAAACGGCTAATAGTATAAAAGGACAATTTGGCCAAAGTCCTTGTAATAAAATACAGCACATGAGATTAAAAAGGTGGTTCTATGGTTTCTAATATCCTGAGCAGATTTTTAGTGTTATCTGAGTTCTTCTGAAGCAAGAATTATTTCTAAATTAGGGATATGAGGTTTTGGTTTCTGTAATATCTGTTTTTCATTAAAAACACACACACACGCAGCAATAACAACAATTTTTGTTTCAAAACCTCGTTTTCTAATGAGGAAATATTGTGTCCTTTTCTGGTAACTGGATTGGTGTGGGGGTTGGGGCTAATTATACAAAATAACAACTCCCAGGAAAGGGATGGGGCAAAGGAACACTTTCAGTGACAGAAAAAGCACAAGTTTTCTCCTTACATTATAATTAGCCGTCCTAGAAAATTAACATGATCCTTCTCGCTGACTCTACCCAAATTACCAAGGTACCTTTTTTTTTGTTTGTTTTCATTTTTGCAGATCTAGCTACACTGTAACAGAGAGAAGAATTCTATGGGAAACTCTGAAAGAACAAAAGTTTCTTTCTTTTAAAAAAAGATGACCAAATGCAGATAATAGTTCTAGACTGCGGGAGCCACCTAACAGCCCTATAGGGCATTTGCCAAGGTGAGAAGGGGTCTGCACGCCCCCTCACCCAGGCAGTTATACACCAGTAGGGAGTCTCCCCTTCAAGGCGGCCTGAGTCAGCCTGGCCCGTTAGGTCTTTAAAGTATCTATTACCGTCTGCTCTCCTACGGAATCAGCAACTAAAGCACCCCCTCTGCCCAAAGTTCACAGCCCTTCCCAGTGTCCCGGACAGGGGCGGAAGCGGGGGTGTGTGGGGGGGGGTACCTTCTTTTCTAGTCCCCTCCCCCTCCCCAGCCGTTTCAGAAGCCACCCAAGCCCAGAGGCTCAGATCGCCTCACAGCATGGATTTCAGGTTCCCGCAGTGGGTGAGGGGGGAGGGAGAAGAATCCCGCTTACCTCTCCCCACCAAGACCCCTGCAAGCTCGGGGAGCCAGCTCTGTAGGGGGACCGACCGCTGCGGAGAGAGGGCAAAAGACCTGAATCCAAACGCTGGCAAGGGGCTTCCTCCCCTTAAAAAGTGGCGGCTTCTGATGGAGAAGCCGCCGCCCCCAGGCAGCCGAATCGCACTATGCACCCCCTGCCGGGAGGTTTGATTGACTGCATTTGAAATAAGGAGAAAGCCGGCGGGCTTGCTAGGCTACCTAACCATTCCCAGCGGGTCATTGCCTCACCTTCCCCAGACTGCTGATCGTCCAGGGCTGTGTCGGAGCCTTCTGCCGCATTGAGGCACACTGGGGGTGGAGGACTGGGTGAACGGGAAAACGGCGTGGGCCCCTGGCTCTCGTCCGGGGGAAACATCCAACTACCGCCCTAGGAGTCTCCCAGCTGCCTCAACCTCCCTCTCGAGCTCCCCTGCAGGCCGGGACTCCTCACGTACCCGCGGCCACCGCATAGCACTTGGCTCTACATCTTACCCGCAGCCCGTGCGATTTACTACTCGGTGCCCTTGGGCGAAAGGGCGGCCGGGGCCCGCGTTTGCATCTGTATGTGCCAGATGTGACGTTGAGGCACTGGCGGCTAGAATTGCAGCTCTGGGCCGGGAAAAGCGAACCTGCAGGCTAGCAAAGAGAAAACCAGGGGAAAGAGAGGAGGAGGAGTGTCTACAATACCTTGGTTAAGCCCTGTTTGGTGTTCTCTTCCCTTCAGCAGCACAGGAAAATCACCGGATGGGGAAAGCGGCTTGCTGTCGGGAAGGTGCAGGGAGTCTTCGGGACAGAGGAAGGTCGGGTTCCACAAACGCGGGGAAGACAGTAGCACAGCCGTTCCACGCTCTGCTCGAGTGGATCACCTGGACAAGTAGGCAGCCCACAGAGGAGGCTTTGCGCATTGGGGACTTTTTGAGGTGTGAGCCTAGGGGAAGAGGGCGCTGTGCCCTGCCAAGCACTAAAGGGCTGCGATGAGGAATGCGACCAAAGTTCCTGGGCCAAGGTCGTTCCTTATTTTGTACTTGCCTTCCCCTCTTTCCCTTCCCCCCTTTTCCTTCTCTCCCCCCCCCCAGGTAGGTAGAAGTTGCGTAATAAATTTTAAATCTGACAATACTGTACCCGATAGGCTGATTTTTTTCTAAGTAATTCTGTTACCCTTTCTCTGGATAGAGTTTTGAGTGTTCTCCAAGGGTGAGTATGACCTAGAAGAGAGTTTCATTATCACTTAACTACACCCCAAATACTACCAAAAAACAAACAAACAAACAATAACAAAACAATAACAAAAATCATCAAACCTTGTTTGCGGTCAAAATCTCTAAAAATATAGTTAATATAAGGGTGACAGAGAAAAAGTAAAGCTCGTGTGGGACCGATGATCACAATGGGAACTGCTACCCAACATGCCATAATATGTTTAGATGTCAAAGAATTTACACTTTATAGATCACATAGTTTAACCTTTCATAACATGGGCCAGAGAAATGAAGACTTGTTTGATAGTAAATGTTGTCCAGTATTGTTAGACTCTTTCGTGACCCCATTCGGTGTTTTCTTGGCAAAGATAGGAGTAGTGTGCCATTCCTCTCTGCAACTCATTTCCAGATGAGGTAACTGAGGCAAATTGGATTAAGTGATTTATCCAGGGTTACGAAGCTAGTAAATATCTGAGGATGCATTCCACCTCAAGGAAGAGTCTTTCTGACTGCAGGTCTATCTTAGCTGCCCTAAAGAAATACATAATAGAGCCCAACTTGAACCCAGGTCCAAATCCAGTGCTTTTCCCCTCACAATGAGTTTGTCATTAAGGGCAGATCTCATTCAAATGCTACTCTCTCCCTGCTTTCCCTATTCTTTAGTGTTAATAATTCACACTTGTGTGTGAGAATATCCCATTTCCATTTCCAAAGGCTTTTACAACCTTGTGAAATAGATAAGACTAGTATCATTTTCTTTTTAAACACATGAGTAAGTTTAAACTCAAAGAAAAGTCAAATGCACTTTCCACTACTCCTACACTGTATTGCCATTTAATTCTTTGTCTAAATAAAGAAACACCATGAATTAAGTTTGTGTTCCTTCTGGAACATGTCAGGAGACTGATTTCTCTTACTGGTGGTTTACACAAAAACTATACAAGACCTTAACATGCCTTAAGATCAAATCTGTAGTTGTTATTGGAATTAGTCTTTTTTCTCTAGGAAGGATTATACTCAAATCCCAAGAAAAGTGCCTGCTAGCTTTTGCATTTTAAGGGGATTGGGGAACTCTTCTTGCTAATACAGTTATATAGTGTTTTCCATAGCTAACTTTTGAATAATAATTTAAGGTTTACACAGAGCTTTGCAAATATCTCAGTTACTCTCACAACAACCTTGAGAAGTAGATGCTATTATTATCCCTTTTTTACATATGAGAAAACTGAGACACAAAAAGAATGATTTGACCACAGTTGCAAAGCCAATAAGTATCTGAAGCTGGTTTTGAATTCAGGTCTTCTTGAGTTCAGGTTGATGACTTTATCTGGTATCTTTAAAGAGAATAGTATGTATTTTGTCCACAAACATACTGATATTAGTTTACTAAAGTATTCCAACAATTTCAGTGAGGAGAAAGCCTCTTACTTGCATTATTAACACATCTATCAATTTCCATCAGTCAATCTGCATATATCCCTTTTCTAAGCACACATTTTATATAGATACACACACACCTGTCATTCCTTTCTCTAAGTAAATTATTTTAAAATCAATAAAAAAAAACAGCATAGAAACCTTAAACAATGACATGCCAAGTTCCCCTTCAAATAATATCAGTGTCCAAATGTTGGTTGGAAAATAGTTTGTCTCAACCTTGTATGATTGTATTGCAGTGCCTTGTTCATGAATCATCCACATTGCATCTTGTTGATTATTATATTTTAGTCAGAGAAATAAAAATGGTAACACATTTATTACTGTGTAAACAGAATGGTTTCTTTTGTGATTTCTAACAACATCCATTATAGATTAATATTACTTTTGATAAAGGGTTTTGATTGTTTTCATTCTAAAATTTTGCACAATCCTATTCAAGAGTAGTAAAATAGAATTATAAACTTGGAAGATGTTATTTAGTCATGTCCCACTTTGGGGATCCCATTGGGGGTGTTCTCAGCAAAGATACTGAGGTAAAACTTGAACTGGGGTCTTTCAAGCTCCAAGCCTGGTGCTGGGCCACTCAATTCAGTGTGTGTATATATGTGTGTGTGTGTGTGTGTGTGTGTGTGAGAGAGAGAGAGAGAAAGAGATACGTATGTATACATATATGCACAAATATAATATAATATATATTTAAAATTATTAATGTAAAATTTTAAATGTATTAAGAATCATTTAATGTTCAGAAGTCCAAGAGCTGGCTGTGACCCATACTCCCTCTGCCCCCCTCACAAAGCTGATGAAAGAAGGTCTAAATCTAAAATTAAAAAGTTCCCAGTGAGTTAACACATAGAAAGGTTGGATAGTTACCTTATAATCAAAAGTTAAACACTAAAGGTAAACATTTACTCTTCTATAACCTGACTGGCAATATCTAAGATTTCTGTAATCTTTCTCTGAAGTAAAAGCAGAGGGAGACCTCAAGTCCTCTATTGCTTTAGCAAGTCTAGGGGGAAATGCATTTGGAGTACCAGCTAGATGGCCCAGTGGAAAGAGTATACTGGGCTTGAAGTCAAGAAAACCCAAGTTCAAAGCCTTCCTCCAAACACTTCTCTGTGAAGTAGCCTGGGCTGTAATTGTTCCTATTTTGTAAATGTTTACAGATGAGGAAAGGGACTTACATTTATTCTGCATATATTTGTTTGGAGAGGCAACTGGGTAAACAGTGGACAAAGTACCAGGGCCCAGAGTCAAGAAAACCTGAGTTCAAATCCAAGCTCAGACACTTAGTAGTTTTGTGACCTTAGACAAGTGATTAAATTGTCAACTTCAGTATCCTCAGTTGTAAAATGAGTATATTAAGAGCATCTATCCAAGTGAGATGATAATTGTAAAACACTTAAAACAGCGCCTGATCACATACTAAGGACTTGAAAAATGTTTATTTCTTCTTCTCCTAATCTTTGAACTAGTGGATCTAAGTTCTTCTCTTGACACATAATAGCTTGTGTGATTGTAGACAAGTTAATTTTTCTGAACCATGGTTAACTAAGAATAAATTAGAGATGGATAGCTCTACAGTAAGTGAAGAGAATTCTCACACAGAGGAATATTTAAGATATTCACATTAAAAACAACATGGATATTCAGAAGTCAACTACTATCAAAATAAAGTAACAGTGTGAATTGTTTGACCATGTACTCAGCGCTAGAGGAGAAAACTTTGGGTCAAAGGAGATTATTACCTATTCTGTATCTGGGCTTTGCTGGTGTTTTCCTCTATTAGATAGAATAAAAGTAATACAATACTAGCTAAAATTTCAAGATTTACAAAGCACTTTACTTAATCTAATTTAAAAAAATTAATTTATTTGAAATCATCTGAAGGAAAAGAGATTATAAAAGAAGAAGGAAAGAAAAGAAAAGCAGGCCTCATTGAACATAAATCATTTATGAGAACCTACCATAAGTTTGGAGCAGATGTTTATATTCATGGAAAATACATCTAAGTTATAGCTTCTTTCTGGTCCAAATGTGGCATAATATGGGGAAATGTTAGGCTGGGAATCAGGAAGGACACAGATTTAAAACTTGAATTATTGTGTCTGACATTTATAGCCATGGGCAAATAAATTATTTACAAGTTAACCTTTTTCAACTTTGGTTTTCACATCTGTAAAATGGAGATGATAACATCTGTCTTATAGGCTTGTTGTGAGGATTATGTAAGATAATAATTGTAAAGAAAAATGCTATCTAGATGCCAATTATCATTAGAATGAACAGAGGCACTATGGCATAATAGATAGAGGCCATCTTTGTGTCAGGAAAACTCGGATTCAAGTTCTATCTCCAGCAAATGGGCTTTAGTGACCATGGGTAGGACTATAACCTCTTCAGGCAATGAAGTTACAGATGAGTTGTAGTACAGAGGAAAGAACAAAGGCATTGGAGAAAGACTGTGTTCAAGTTCTAGCTCCCTTAATTCCTGCCTGTGGATTCCTGTGGAAGTCACTTGAGCTCTATGAACTTCATTTTTCTCATTTGATAAAACAAAGAAGATGTACTATAGGATCTCTTTCCCCATCTAAACCTAAATATATGATTTAATTATCTTTATTTTTTATTCAGAATTTGATAAATATCAACAGACATGAATATTTCTACATCCAAAGAACAAAAAAAAAAAAATGAGGATTGTATGTGAAATCCCTGATCACTATTACATAAATTTGTATTTTTAAGGGTATCTCATATTTCATACAGAGGTTAACAACTCTCTGCTTGCCTATGTGGAAGAGAAGGGACGTACATTTCACTACTTCTTTGTTTTTTAACATCTTTGGCCAGGCTGGTAACTAGACTCAAACTCAGCAATCTTCCTCTTGCCACCAAGCCTCCATAATGGGTCATTACACTGTACCAGGCAGCATTCTCAGTCTGGACTTGTAAAGAAAGCTAAAAGACAGTCCCTGTTCTCAAGGAACTCAAGAGTCTAATGGGAGGGACAACATCAAAACAACTATGGATAAATTGGAGATAAACAGTAAAAAGAAGGTACAATCATTGAGGGAGATTGGGCAAGGATTCCTGTAGAAGGTACAGTCTTAAAGGAAGCCGGGAAATTCACTTAAGGAAGCTAGGGACAGAGAGAAGAAAATCATGAATTCTAGCCAAGGAGAAACAATCAGTAAAAACACATAGAATTGAGAAATCTTGGAAATATCTTGTTTCAGGAACATGAGTAATAACAAGGAGGCCAATGTTATTGGATAGTTAAATATATGGCAGTAATGTGAAAGAAGGCTGGAAAGGTTAAAAAATATTCATTTTATGAAGGTCTTAAATAACAAAGAATTTTATATTTGATCCTGGAGATAATGGGGAGCTACTAACCAAGCCCACATGGTCAATCTGGCTATATTTGACAGCTGAGTGGAGGTTAGACCTGAAGAAGGAAGGCCAACCACCAAATTATGAAAATAACCATGATTTGAGGTGATAAGAGACTGTACCAGGATGATGAAAATGTCAGCAGAAATAAAGATATGTTATGGAGATAAAATAAAATTTTGCAACAAATTAGATACGAGGGTTTGGAAAGGGAGTGATAAGTCAGTAACTAGATTGTAAGTTTGGAGGACAAAGTGTGGTGGTATGCTCACCAAAACATAAATTAGTTAAAAGGGCAGGATACAGGGAAAAGATGATGGACTCAGTTTTGTGTGTGAGGAGTTTAAAATGTCTACAAGCAAATAGAGTTTGTAAGTCTGGAAGTTAGGGAAGAGGTTATAGATAGATAAGTAGATTTGACAGTTGTCAGCATGAGATGATAACTGAATCCACCAGAATTGATGAGGTCTCCAAGAAAAACAGAACAGAAGGGGAAGAAATGACCCATGACAAAGCCTTCAGGAATAATCATTACAGGTAAGACCTGGATGAAAATCCAGCAAAGGAGTCTGGTCAGCAGGTAAGAGGAAAACCAGGATAGATTAATGTCACAGAAATCTAGAGAGAAGTTAGTTATCACAAAGAAGTGGGTGATTTATAGTGTTAAACACTACACAGAGAGAGAAGTCGATGAAGATTGAGAAGACTTCTTAATTTTTTAATTAAGAAGTCATTGTTAACTTTAGAGAAAGCAATTTCATTTGAATTAGAAGATTAGATGCCATAGTATAGACAATTAAGAGTGAGAAGAAAGGAGAAGGAGGCACTGATTAAGGACAGCATTTTCAAGGAATTTAGCCACAAAGAAAAGGGGAAATATAGGGTGATAGCTAATTGGAGTGGATAAATAAAGTGAAGATTTTTTTTTTGAGGATGAGTGAGACATGGACATTTTATAGGCAATAAGGCACTTCTATTAGACATCCTGAAAAACAGTGCAAGAGTTGGGATGACAAAGAAGCAAACTGCTGGAGGAGAAAAGATGGGATAGGATAATTGTGCAAGGCAGGTAATTTTCTTTGCTAAGAAGAAAGGCCACTTATTCATATAAGACAGGGATGGGGGAGATAATTGCAAATTATGAAGTGAGAAGAGGGAAATCTCAGGCAATGGTCTCAATTTTTTCAGTGAAACATGAGGCAAAATTCCGAGGGGAAAGAAAGGGGAAAATATGAGAAATTTGAAGAAGAATGAATGGATATTAAAAAGTTGCTGGTGTGGCAGAGAAGAGAGGGACTCTCCCAAGGGCTCTCTCCAAAACCCTCATTTCTTTTTTTTTTTTTAATTTTATTTTATTTGCATAACATATGTGTGGGTAATTCTTCAACATTAACCCTTACATAGCTTTTGTTACAAATTTTTCCCCCCAACTCCCTACCCCTCCCCTAGATGGCAGGATATCCACTACATGTTAACTACGTTAAAATACTTGACAAATTGAATATATGTATACATATTTCCAAACTTATCATTGTTGTGTAAGAAAAATCTTATCTACACAAAAGACATCAGATAAAGGAAACACAACGTAAGCAAACATCAATCAAGAGCATGAAAATGTTATGTTGTGGTCCACATTTCACATCCCTCTCTCTGGGTGTATATGGCTTCCTTCAGTGAACAATTGGAAGTGGTTTGAAACATTTCATTGTTGCAGAGAGCCATGTCCATCAGAATTGATTGTCATATAGTATTGTTGTTGCCGTGTACAATGATCTCCTGGTTCTGCTCATTTCACTCAGCATCAGTCCATGCAAGTCTCTCCAGGCCTCTCTGAAATCATCCTGCTGGTTATTTTTTACAGAACAATAATATTCCATAATATTCATATACCATAATTTATTCAGCCACTCTCCAATTGAAGAGCATCTATTCAGTTTCCAGCAAAACCCCCATTTCTTGACTTTTCTTTGCTAAAGTAGGACTCTGCTTCTTAAGTGGAAGATTCACTACCCCAAGCTTCAGGGGTTTTGTGCAACTCTTTTCAGAGATAATTCTAGGAACCTGTAAGTTTTTAGTTCTTCTAAGGTGGTATGATCTAACGAGAGGGGTGTTTACTACTCTCCTGGCCTGTGCTCTGGTCACTGAGTGATCACCAGATCTCTTTTCTGCCCTGGAAATGTGAGGAAGATCCCTGCTCCATACTGACTGCAAGCTCTGGTGTGCTTGTGCTTCTCCTTGTCCTGAAACTGAGACCCAGTACTGCCACCCAGATCCAAGTATGGGAAAAGCAACAGAGTCCTGCCCTTGGTGCTGGCAGAAAGACCCCTGTGATCTCCTTCTGACCAGTTGTTCGACCCCTTTGCTCTCCAGAAACAGCCCTGCTGAAACAGGGCCTGTTTAAGGATGGCGGAGTGAAAAGGTAACTTTCTGCCTCTCCTCCGATCTTCTCTCAAATCAACAATAAAATAAGGCTCTGAACTGATCTTCAAGTCAAACTCAGAAATATTTGGGCACGGCTCTCTGGATAACTCCATATCAGATTAGTCTGACTCAGACAGAGAGATATATAGACGACTCCTGTGTAGGCCGGAAGTGAGGGTGGGACTCAGCTCAGCTCATCGAGGAAGAAATTCCAAACTCCAAACTCCAAATTCCAAACACCTGGAGTTTATCTGAGGCACTCGGGACACTCTGCCCTGATTGGGGGCAGGTGTTCTGGCAGACTTGCCTTGTTTAAGGAGTAATTCGGACTTAGTCCTAGCCCCCACTGGCCCAGCACCTTAAATTAACTCACCAAATTGCCCCAGGGCAAGGAGCTTTAGCCGAGGTGTTTCCAAACCTTAAAGAGATACACACTCTGTTTAAAAAAAAAAAAAATGAAGAGGCAAAAGAGAGCTCTCACCATAGACAGCTTTTATCGAGACAGAGAAGGGCTGACCCCATATTCTGAGGTTCCTTTGGACAAAACTTCAGAGGATGTTATTAAGGACCATCACTGGTCCCCTTTTCAAAAGGCCTTTCTGGAAGATTGCATACAGAATCTCAAAAGAGAGCTGGAGGATAAATGGGAAAATAAACTGAAGTCAGGGCAAGATGCCCTCCAAAAGAGATATGATAAAGACACCAATTTATTGAAAAATAAAATTAGTGAAGTGGAAAAAAAGTGCAATGAACAAATTGGCCAGTTACAAAAGGAGCTTAAAAAGGTAACTGAAGAAAACAACACTTTAAAAATAAGAGTTGAACGAAAGCTAATTGTGAAACATCAAGAAGCAATCAAAACAAAATAAAAAGAATTAAAAAAAATAGAAGAAAATGTAAAATATCTCAATGGAAAAAAACTGACCTGAAAATTTGGTCAAGAAGAGAATTTAAAATTACCAGATTTCCTGAAATAATAAAAAAAAAGGGCCTAGACATCATCTTTCTTTTTTATTTTTTAATTTTTATTTTTTTTTCAATTATCAAGCATTTTTTTCCTCCCTCTCACCTCAATCTACCACTCCCCACTGGAAGAAAAAAAAAAATCCTTATAACAAATAAGCTAGGACTGAGTGTGGATCTCAACACAGTATTTTTTGTTATTTATTTTTTGTTTTTGTTTCTGTTTGCTTTTTGTTATTGCTTGTTTTTTGTTCCTCATTTTTTCCCTTTTTGATCTAATTTTTCTTGTGTAGAATGATAATTATAGAAATTTGTATAGAAGAATTGCATGTGTTTAACATAGATTACTTGCCATTTAGGGGAGCAGGTGGAAGGGAGGGAGAAAAAACTTTGGAACAGAAGGTTTTGCAAGGGTGGATGTTAAGGATTATCTATGCATGTGTTTTTAAAAGAAAAAGCTTTAATAATAAAATATATAAGCTAGGCATCATCTTTCAAGATGATCATCAAGTAAAACTTCCCTAATATTCTAGTAGTAGAAATTGCAAGAATCTACTACTCACCTCCTGAAAAAAATCCCCAATCAAAAACTCCTGGGAATATTAAAACCAAATTCCAGAATTTCCATGTCAAGGAGAAAATATCACAAGCAAAATTCAAATATTGAAGAGCTACAGTCAAAATAAACACAAAATCTTAGTTTCTTCTACAATAAAGAATCAGAAAGCTTAGAATATGATACTCCAGGAAGGCAAAGGAGCTAGAATTACAACCAAGAAAATCATCTACATAACACTATTGAGTATAAGTCTTCAGGGAGAAAAATGGATTGTTAGTAAAATCAAGGACTTTCAAGCATTCCTGATGAAAAGACCAGAACTGAATAGAAAATTTGACTTTCAAATACAAGAGTGAAAGACGAATAGAAAAGTAAACAGGAAAGGGAAATCATAAGGGATCTATTTAATAATTCAGAACTTTTTACATTCCTACCTGTAAAGATGTTACTTATAACTCATAAAAACTTTCTTATTAGGGAAGTTAGAAGGAGCATATAAAGACAGAGGGCACAGATGTGAGCTAAATATGATGAGTTGATATTTAAAAAAATAAGTTTAAGAAGAGGATTGTTCTGAAAGGAAAACAGAGAGGTGGAATAGGGTAAATTATCTCGTATCAACGAGGCAAGAAATAGCTTTTACAGTGGTGAGGAAAAGGGGGAAGTGGGGAATGCTGGAGCCTTATTCTCATTAGAATTCTTTCAAAGAGAAAAAACTATACACATTCAGTTAGGTATCCATCATATACAGGATGGATCAAATCCTGTATCATCAAATACAGGAAAGTAGGGGGAGAAGGGAATAAGAGAAAGGGAGGAAGTGCTCATAGAAGGGAGAATGGATTGGAGGAGGTAAAAAATAAGAAGCAAAACACTTTTAAGAAAGGATGGGATGAAAGGAAAGAGAGAATAGAATAGTATCAAGATATTAGGAGGCTACCTGTTTTCCAGACCTAAGGCCCCCAAGCAGGCCGTGTCCTGAGCTTAGCATAACAACAATCCCTTTGTGCTCATCCTCTAGATGAGCCACAGCAAAATCCCAGAATGGCTTCTTATAATTATTGTATTGCTTTGACCAGAGCCAGGTGTGCTCTGAGTCAGTTAAGTACCTGCTATATCCATGTTCAAGTCGTGAAGCCCCTCTATGAATCAAACTTGACTCATTGTTGCCATTACCCCTCATTTTCAGGACTATAGCTCACTGTACAGCCATTGGTATAAGTATTGAGAGCTCCCCACACTTCCCCAGTAGGGGCAGGACCCCAGCATATGTGTCCAATCTGCCTCCTTGTTTGCAAGCCAGTTTCTTCATTTTGAAATTAAATTTCTGTTTGATTCCTGACTCTTCTGTCTCTAGGCTGCTCGGTTTGGTTCCAGACACTCTCTGGTTAGAGGCTGGTTCCATCTAATTGACAATAGGATGAAGAGAAATAACTAGCAATAATAACTGAAAAAAATTTTTGAAGCAAGTCTCTGATAAAGGTCTCATCTCTCAAACATATAGAGAAATGAGTCAAATTTTTGAAAGTGAGAGCCATTCCTCAGTTGACAAATGATCAGAAAATATGAAGTCAGCTTTCAGATAAAGTAATAAAAGCTATCTATAGCCATATGAAAAATGCTCTAAATTACTAGGGATTGGAAAAATTAAAATTAAAATAATTATGAGATATTATTAAACACCTATTAAATTGGCTAATTGAACAGAAAAGAAGAATAACAAATGTTAGAGAAGGTATGGGAAAATTGAGATACTAATGCAATGTTGATAAAGTTACAGACTGATTCAACCATTCTGTAGAATACAGTTTGGAACTATGGCCAAATATTTATTGTAGCTCTTTTCTGGTGGTAAAGAACTAGAAATTGAGGAGATGTCTGCCAATTGGGGAGTAGGTGAACAATTTATGGTATATAATTATGATGGAATGCTATTGTGATATAAGAAATGATGAACTAGATGTTCTCAGAAAAATCTGAAAAGAGTTATATGTACTGATGCAAAATGAAATGAGTAGAACTAGGAGAACATTTTACACAGAAACAGCAATATTATAAGATGACCAACAACCAAATCTCAATAATATAATGATCTAAGACAATTTTGAAAGACTTTTGATTAAAAAAAATGTTATCAGTCCTTGCAGAAAGGATAGAATCTGAGAACAGATTGAAGCATACTTTGTAAACTTTATTTTTCTTGGGTTTTTATTTCTGTATATGTTTCTTTTACAATATGACTAATATGGAAATGTGTTTTGTGAGACTACACATTCACACACACATATTTAAATATAAATAAAACAAATTATCTTCCTTCTTAATGAAGGGGTGGGCAGGGGGGAGAGAAATTGGAATTCAATTTTAAAAAATGTTAAAATTAATTTTACATATAATTGGAAAGAATAAAGTATTAAAAAAGAAAAACAAAAGCATTACTGTGGTGAGCTACTAAAGCAATTAGGGAAGTAATATAAAAGGATTGCTCTGATAGTGAAGCCCAGCTGAGATTATATGAAGCAATTAGTAGCAGAACAAAATGCAAAAAAGAGAAAGTTGAACAGATTTCAGAAAAGAAACATCATCCTGTATGCTGTTTCCATTCAGTAATTTTGGACAATGATTCTTTTTCTTGGATCGTCTTCCCTTCCTTTCTCTTTCCCTCCCCTTCTCTTTTTTCCTTTCCTTCCTTCTCTACCTTCAATAAAGCCCTACATCAAAGATATACTTCTCTGAGATTTGGTTTGTCCAGAGGACTCTGGATATAAAAAACCATGGCCTTTGGGAAATTGGTGTTCCTGAGACTTGACAGAGCTCTCATTACCCAGTGGATATTTTTGATCTAGTATTGTGTGCTGGCTGTGTTGGCTTACACTAATTCAGAGGCAGAGGGAAGCAGCGTCTGTTTTGAGTAATGATATCCTTTTAAGCCTTTGTTTCCAACACTGTGTCTGAATGAATGGACTGACCTAAATTGGGCCTGGCCAGAATATTTGGTGCTAGTATTGGATTTCAGCAACTTCAAGGTTAATTTTGTGGTTGAACTAGGGGAAGAGTAATTTGGGAGGAAAAAGAGTTTCAGATGATTGAAGGACCAGATGTAAGAGTTTAGTATCCCATGGCTAAAGCACTTTCAGATTTAATGGGAAACCCTCTGAAGACCTTCCTAACTTGGTAAGATTAGCCAATTAGGTGGTTAAGGAGCTTAATAAGGAGAGTAAATATGTTGCAAAAAGCACTATCCTCTGGTCTCAATAAATGTTTGTTTTTTTTTTTTTTAAGAAAAGCTGGACTGCCTGCATAAGAAAAATGTAAAAAAAAAAAATTGTGTATTTAAGCAGTCAGAAAAAACAATATGAATGTGCTTTTGGTTTTTAAAGATTGTGCCTTAAAGACAGAGGAGCATTTGATAGATTTAGTAACCACACAAGTGAAAGGGCAATGCTGTTAAGAATTGGAGACTAAAAAGGGGCAGTTAGGAAGCATGGTCTTTGACACTAAGGGTTAGGGCTAAAGAAATTCCACTGATATTTTGGGCTGAGGGATAAAAATTGGAAACTGTTACTAGTGGTAGGAGAGTCCCAGATTTATTATTATTTTTATCAACTTCCCTTATGTCCCCATCATATGATTTGCATCACAGAGGAGTGGACAAGACTTGGGAAGCTGCAAAAGCTTAAAAAACAACCTACAAGTCAGTATAACAATGCTTAAGGAGATTAAATCAATTAGAGATTCTGGATGAAGACTTTCCTTTGCATGCTTTTAGGTGAGTAAAATGAAGGATTCAATATAACAGCTTCATAAAGATGAATTCCTTCTTCAGTAGGTTTTCCTAGAGGAGATTATCAAGAAAAGACACAGGATTCTTAAAACATATAGATTTGGCAAATTGGATTTGTGCTCTATCCCCTACTTCCACTTAGGAACATTTGTCAGGGCAATTAGATCCTGCCTTCTGAGAGAAGTCCCAACAGAATGGTATAGAGCTTTAGCTATTTAAAATATAATTTAATAACAAATATTTTATAATATATAATAAATATACAAATATATTTAATATATTAGCTATTAGGACAGCAAATAGCTTTACTGCATGGGAATATACAGTCTGAGAAGACCAACTTCTGAAATATGAGTGGCAGATTGGACTCTCTGGGAGACTATGACTGCCCATACAAGTAGGTGATCTCTTTATAATAGCAGGAGATACTGTGCCAAGCTATGTAGGTGGAGGATGATGTTTTCCTCTTCTGTAAGAATTGGGAGGTGTGGCTCTTTACATAAAATATTAGGGAAACTCTATTTTGGCATCTGGGATTAGGGCAGTCAAGTTTCTTCTGCCCCACCCAAATTAGGACATCCTTGAAAATCCCCACTTATTTAGTTATTTGGAAGTGCTTAGGTCTTTGTAGCCAGACTTGGGGAGTTTGGAATGAGTCCCCATAGGCCAAAGGTCAGAGTTTCACCCTGAGGCTTGGGCTGTTCTAACTATAGGACCACTGTGGGGCTAGACACACAGTGATTTGTAAAGAAGGAAGTAAGAGAGCATCAAATACATAAGGGGCTGCTGCATATTATCATTAAAAGTCATTTTTATACCAGGGGTCCTGACTGGATCTATAGAAACTGCTATCCCAATTTCATTGGGAGAAAAATCACATTTCCATTCAAATTTCCAAATGGAGATGAGAGGAAGGCTCCCTGTGTAGGTCCCAGTTGTGATAGTTAATCAGGGCCCCTGTGTTATGGGAATGAATATTTATGAGTTCTTGCCAGCCAATTATTGTTGGTAGGGTCAAATGGAAACTTACAGAGTTAACTTAACCATCCATGCCAAAGTAAAATAAATGCTAGACCTACCCCAAGTGGGTATTGAGGGAAGAAGGACAGTGAAGAGTTAAAAAAAAAATTCCCAGTTTGTAAACCTAGGTGACTAGAATTAAAAAGCAAGTTAAGAGCTGGACCATAACTCAAGAAAATCTTCTTAAAGTTAAATATCACTATTTCTTTCAATGGCATGAAATCTCTTTCTCTCACTCTCGTTTGATTTTCTTTGGACTTGTTCTACTCAGTGTCCTTCTTAAAATGTGGCAACTGTTTATTTAAGACAGATAATGTGGATTGAGGAGGCAAGCCAATTTGGTAGTATATTTAGAGGTAAGTCACATATGCTGCTAGTCCCTGAGGGATGATTCCTATCAGCCCTTTCCTCTTTTCCCTCAGGGTAAATGGTTACAGTTGTAATGTTCCTCACTGGTAGGCAAGCATACCTGGCCCACAATCTGTGCATATATTGCTTTCTGATAGTATATGTAATTTAAAAATAACTAGCCAAAATTGCACCAGGCATCATGAAGCATTAATGACCAAATATAGTATATATCATGATAATTATTAAAGCTCGCAAATTTCATTTGTATGACAAAGGCAAAACATTTAAAAATCTAGTAATGACAGTCAACTTATTCAAGCAAATATCAGAATGAGGAAAGCTAGGCTCTTTGGGCCAGGGGCTCAGGAGTTTGCTGGAGCCAATTCCTATGATTAAGGTGGTAAGAGCCAAGAGTTAAATTTTCATTGTGATCATTCATACCTCATAAAATGACAAACATTACAAATCGAAGTTTGATTTATTATTTTGTTCTTGGTGTAGACTTCAGAAAAGGATAGAATACAAATGAAAATGGCCTACCTGTACCAAACCTAAAACTATATTATAAAGTAGCAGTCAGCAAAACTCTTTATATTTATATTGTAGATATTTTTTATGTACTTGCTAGCTCCTTGGGAATGGGGATTGTTTCATTTTTTTGTACCTCTTTTAGCTAACATATAATATTCGCTTAATAAATACTTGTTGATTGATTGATGGTGATGAGGCCCTAGGGGCAGTTGTGCAGGATTATGGTTGGCTTGGAGGAAGACTTTAAGGTGAAATATGAAGTCAGCCTAGGAAGTAAGCACATGCCCATTTCTTCCTTATATCCTGAAAGAAAGCATGGAAGTCCCAATGGATGTGTACTTCCTAGAGGAAAAAAACCCAATAACTATTAAACTTATACTAGCTATAGATATATTTGATATAGACAAAAAGAAATCAAATTGTAAAAAAACTGGGAGTTTCCAGTAGTAAAGGCAGTTTTGGACAAGTGGTAGCTGTGTCTTGAAAGGGCATAGCATCAGGTAAAAGCCATAATAGAGCATAAGAATTTATTTAAAGGATGCTCACATGCCATTAGGGTCCTGCATACTGCAGACTCCTATTCTCAGTTTGTTTTTTTTTTTCCCCCTGGGTGTTGTGTTTTCCCCAGGTTGGAGGACACAGTTTTAGATTCCTTTTCCAAAAGTTTAAAGATGGAAGAAACCTAGGAAGGGAGAAAGTAAAAGGTGATGTAGGCACTCGAAAGGCATGAGACATGCAACCATTGTGGGACAGTATGCTAAGTCTCAGTTATTTCAGATACAAGTTGGAAGGGCTATTGTACTGCCATGGGAAAATCAGATGAAAGTCTTGGTCTTTCATCTGGTAGCCAGAATGGATGTGTTACACTCAGATTACATATCACACTGTGACTCATAGATATCAGGATGTCAAAAGAATCTGACAAAAACCACATCAGCCACTATACCTCCATAGCCCCAATCAATGTGCAATTGATGATTTTCCTCCCAGGATTTTTCATCTTCCCAGAGAAGCCATCTGTTCCCTCAACAGATGCCTTGGCATTATCTTAAGGAAGCAGTTTACCCCTTTGAGTGTCCAGAAGGGAAAGTTTCAAACTTGGGATCACAGTCTACAGTCAAATTTGGGGAGGAAGGAGGAAGTAGGAAGAGTTCAATTCTTATTCTCAAATAACTATCACTCCAGGGGGCAATAAAAACAAGGAACAAAAAAATCAATTCATTCAATGGTTTTATAGGACTATGTTCTATATTTATCAACAAACTGAACTAGCTAATTAATCAAAATATCTCAGCCAAACCATATTTATTCTTCTCTAGAAGTCACTGCTTATGGTCCTATTTCCTGGGTGGACCGAAGATAAGCAAGAAATTCATACTGTAAGTTGTTAGGAAAAATATCTACAAAGTGGCAGATAGTCAAACCAATCTGATTTTAGTCACAGGAATGGAGTAGCTGATAGGGAAATAAGGAGTGACTTGAAGCCCATGACCCTTTTGATCTAGGAGACAAGATCTAGTTGAAATATATCTTTTTATGTAGGTATGCTGCTTTTGCCTCAGTGCACTGATATTCAGGACCACTTATGATAAGACTTGTAGCCTGGAAACTTGGGTTGGACTAGAAGGGTGAGAATACTGGGCAAGGAGATCTTAAAGATTAAACCAGTGTTTCACCTTTCTTATCTCAGGGTAGTAGGCTCCTTAATGTTTTCATAACAGCAAAAACAACAACAAAAACAAACAAAAACCCCACCTCCTTTCTGAGTGTGTTCATAAGATGTGTATAAGGTATGGGAAATTCTGTTTTGAAAAAGGGAATGAGACAATGGTAAGAACTGAGAGAGCAGAAAGGATGTAGTCTGAAAGCTTGGGCATGGGAATAAATGATATCCACATCAATGTCTTAGTGAGATGATTTCACCTGAGTTAACAAAGAGAGCTCCCTATACTTTTCTCAAAGCTGGGTGAGGGGGGAACAGCAAGAGTAAGGCTCCTAAGAGCAGAGAATATTGTTAGCACCAGACAAGTTGTATTGTTAACCCATCTTGAGTAAGGAAGGAAGCAGGTGTAATCATTGGTCCAGGAAGTTGTAACTAGCAGTTTTTGAGGTGAGAGCAATGAAATGTTGCTGGGGTTTGCCTTAAACCATCCTCATATTTCTAAAATGCAGTGAGTATGAGATGAGAGTGATTAGAAGCAAGATTGGGATGACTAGTGTGACAGCAGGGTTGTAAAAGTCTAGGGTCCCTGGCATTTTCCTTATTATTTCTGTATTCTGCTAGGATGCTTCCCTACAGAGAATATCACCAGAAGGGTGGTATATTTGTTTCTAAGCTTTATCTCTTTTGTCCAAATCGGTGCTGATGAATTTTTTGGAAGCATATAGAATTGATTGAAAATAGTTATGTGGTACCTTAGATCTTGTTGTTGATGTATGTCTGAGATAGTCTGTTTTCTCTAAGGGTTTTTTCTTTTTCTTTTTTTTTAAGCTTTTTATTTTCAAAACATGCACAGATTACAACATTGACCCTTGCAAAACCTTGCATTCCAAATTTTCCCCTCCTTCCCCCCACCCCCTCCTCTAGATGGCAAGCAATCCAATTAATGTTATACATGTTAAAATATATGTTAAATCCAAGATATGCAAACATATTTCTACAATTATCTTGCTGCATAAGAAAAATCAGGTCAAAAAGGAAAGAAAATGAGTAAGAAAACAAAATGCAAGTGAACAATAACAACAAAAAAAATAAGAATGCTGTGTGGTGATCCACACTCAGTCCCTGAAGTCCTCTCTCTGGGTGTAGATGACTCTCTTCAACACAAGATCATTGGAACTGGCATCAGTTATCTCATGTTCATCAGAGATGTTATATTCATCAGAATTGATCATCATATAGTCTTGTTGTTGCCTTGCATAATGATTTCCCGGTTCTGCTCACTTCACTGAGCATCAGTTCATGCAAGTCTTTCCAGGCCTCTCTGAAATCGTCCTGCTGGTCGTTTCTTACAGAACAATAATATTCTATAACATTCATACACCATAACTTATTCAGCCACTCTCCAACTGATGGGTATTCACAGTTTCAGGTTATTTTGCCACTACAAAAAGGCCTGACACAAACGTTTTTGCACACGTGGGTTCCTTTCCCTCTCTCTTTTCTCTGATTTCTTTAGGATAGCCCACTACAAACACTGCTGAATCAAAGGATATGCCCTTTGGTCATAGTTCCAAATTGCTCTTCAGAATGGTTGAATCAGTTCACAACTGCACCAATAATATCTTAGTGTCCCAGTTTTCCCACATCCCCTCTAACATTTATTTTATCTTTTCCTGTCATCTTAGCCAATCTGAGAGGTATATAATGGTACCTCAGAATTGTTAACCTTAACATATTTATAAGTGATTTCATTTACAATTCAATACTTTATTAGAGATGTTAGCTTTGGCAATAAGACAAGAAAAAGAGATTAAAAGAATTAAGAGTAGGTAATGAGGAAACCAAATTATCACTCTTTGCAGATGATATGATGGTATTCTTAGAGAACCCTAGAGAATCAACCAAAAAACTACTAGAAACAATTCACAACTTTACCTAGGTTTCAGGATACAAAAATAAATCCACATAAATCATCAGCATTTTTATACCTTACCAGCAAAGTTCAGCAGCAAGAGATACAAAAAGAAATTCCATTCAAAATAACTGTCTCCAATTGACAAATGGTCAAAAGATATGAACAGACAATTTTCAGACGAAGAACTTGAAACTATTTCCGGTCACATGAAAAGGTGCTCCAAGTCACTATTGATCAGAGAAATGCAAATTAAGACAACTCTGAGATAACACTACACACCTGTCAGATTGGCTAAAATGACAGGAAATGATAATGATAGCTGTTGGAGGGGATGTGGGAAAACTGGGACACTGATACATTGTTGGTGGAACTGTGAACGGATCCAACCATTCTGGAGAGCAATTTGGAGCTATGCTCAAAGAGTTATCAAACAGTGCATACCCTTTGACCCAGCAGTGTTTCTACTGGGCCTATATCCCAAAGAGATTTTTAAGGAGGGAAAGGG
>JAJPUD010001331.1:361454-393727 GCA_023553655.1 Myrmecobius fasciatus
CAAAATAACTGTCAATAGTATAAAATATTTGGGAATCTATCTGCAAGGGAAATTAAGAAACTATATGAATGCAACAAGGAGTTTTTAATCAATTCTTGTGTTATGGATCCTTTTGGTACTATGAAACTGCCTATGGACCTCTTCTCAGAATGTTTTTAAATATATGTAATACAAAGAATTACAGAAGAAACAAATTATGTTGAAAAATATGCTCAAAGACTCCTGGTTTAAAACCTGTGGTTTAGAGTATATCCATGTTGGAGGTTAAGACCCTATCCAACTTAAAAGAGCTACTTCAAAATATCAAAATACCTTACACAAATAAATGAACATTGCTCTTGGGGAACAAAGTATGACAATCTACTCAAGATTTCCAGTTTACTTAACCATTTTAAGAATGTGAATGCTACCTCCTTGGGCTTCTTCTCTATACATAAAATGATCAGTCCAAGTGACCTACCAACCACAGATCCCTTAGATATGTTACACTATTCCCTTTTCTATACCCAAACTGATTTCTTTCTACTGAACCACATCCACTTCCTGCACTTTTTCACAAGACAGAATCATTTGAGGTATGAACCATTCTGGATTCTAGGGATGAGAAGGAAAAGTCTTTGCATGTAAACTGGGAAAAACTATAGGACCAAGATTGGCCACAGGAGCTAACCGCTTACCTTCATGTCCTGAAGTGGGACAGGTCTTTTACTGGTAGTGTCCTAGGAAGCCAGGACTTTTCATGGTATGGTAGAAGTCACTTGTGGGAGGAATGGTGTCAAGGATTTCCAGGATTCCACCAGGCAACCAATAAGAAAACAAAGATCCTGAAGATACAAAGAGAATTATGTTGTGGGAGCTGGGGAGCCCCTTCTGTTCCTAGCTCCATTTACCCTGTCTTCCTAAAAAGAAGACTTTAGAGGTAAGGGGATTAACATCATCCTTATCATCCCTAGTCCCAGCAAAATGAGATCATCTGTTATAAGAGATACATTTTGCCCATAGGAAGGAAGGCTCATTCATTCCTGGATCCTATCATCTTGTTAAATACATTTCTCAGGAATATGAGACAAGTAATCACCTGTCTCAAGGACTTTAACCATCACTCCCAAGGTTCATTAAAGTACTACTTTTTTGCTTTTCTGCTATCTGACCTGACAACTTTGAACTCTCCTTTTATGTGCTGTTTTAGGAAGATTTAAGTCTATTGTAACATACACAAATGTACATATGTATGCATATGTATAAATGCATAATGTATGTACATAATGCCGTAAGCTGCTAAAAAATATAAGATACTTCATGAAATAGGCAAATACATTTGATTGGAAACAACAACAATAAAATAATCATTTGTCCAATATGACATAGAAAGGATTCCTGTTTAATTATGGGGTTGAACTAGATGATCACTGGATTCTCTTCCTGATTTTGAGATTCTGTGCCTCTCTAGTTTCTGCAAGAATAGTAGAGAGCAATTCTGGATTTCAGGAGGACATGAGTTCAAATTCTGCCTTGGACCCTTACTGGCTGTGTGACTGGACAAGTTCAATTTCCTCATCCGTAAAATGTGGGAGATGATTTGGGCCTCAGTTGCCTTATTACTTCCATTTTCTTTGTGAAACTCCCAGCATATATGACTGACTTTGGACCTGATGCTTATCTCTTTGTATATTAGCTAACTGACTTTAGTCTGCTTTCTTCAGTTTTATAAATGGGAATCACACATCTAGCTCTGCTTATACTATTTCTAAACTATCACTCCACCCACTTTTACCTCAGGAAATCAATAGCAGGCCCTTTGGACCTAACCCACCCAGCCTATTTCAGATCTATTTGGTATGTTCCTCCTCTCCCCACCTGCATCCAATCAATCAAGAAATCTGAAAAGTTTCACAAGTTTATCCATTCCTTCCCTACTCCCTTATTACTGACCTATTTAACTACCATATTGTGTCATCCTTGAACCATTGCAATCATTTCTTAAATTTGTCTCCCTGCTTCCATCTTCTCCCCTCCCAATACAACTTACATATTGCTTCCAGATTAATCATCCTAAATCACAACTCTATGTCACACCAAATTCAAACACAAAGTATTTATGTACTAACTCTTTTTTTTCCTGGCATTTAAGGTTCACTGTGATTTGGTCTAATGTAATATTCAACCTAATTCAACCTTATCGTTGAAAGGAACCTTAGAGAAAATGGAACTCCAACTGATAGCAACTGTACAAGAATCCTGGGTTTTCTTCAAGAGTCAGCTCAATCCCATCTTTTGAAAAATGTTTTTTCATTCCTGTATCCCCAATGCTCACTCCTTCCCTCTGAGATTACTTTTCATTTATTCTTTAACCTCCCCTCCCTTGTCCTTCTTATCTCCCCTCTTCCTTTCTACTTCCTCTCCTCTCCTTTCTTTTCCTTTCCTCTTCCCTCCTCTCTCCTGTCCTGTCCTGTCCTGTCCTTTCTTCCTTTTTCTTCATTTCTTCCTCCCTCTTCTCTTCCTTCTTTCCCCCTCCTCTCCTTTCCTCTTCTCTCCTTTCTCCTTCCCTCTGTGTTTCCGTCTCTGTCTTCAATCTCTCTTTCAAAAATGGGAGTACTATATATTTACTACATATAACAAATATATATGTATATCTATAATTTGCATTTGCATAGTTTGCATTTTGTTTCCTCCATTAGATTGTGAGCTCCTTAAGGGAAGTGAGTGGCTGGGTTTTTATTGCTGTTTTGTTGTTTTGGGTTTTTGATTTTTTTTTATATACCTGTGTTCAGTCCAGTAACTAGCAAGTAGTGAGTCCTTAATAATGCTTGTAGACTGACTCTGGAAGGTCTGAGATAAATAGTCATCAAGAGGCATCAGTCTTTGCTTGAAGGCCTCTATTTAATCCTATTTTGGGGAAGTTCTAATTTCTTTTCCTTTAAAAATGGATTTCACATCACCTTCATTCTGACTATATCCCTCCCCTATTCTTATTAGAATTTTATCTTCTTATAATAAAGAATTTTAAAAAAGACCAAACAAAAGGAATTCAGCAAAACTAACCAGCACATAATTGTTTCACCATGCTTTTCACATTCATAGTTCTCCATCTCTGGAAAAGAGGACAGAAAAAAAAAAAAAAACCCTCTTAATTGTCAGGAAGCTTTTCTAAATTACATAAAATCTAAATCTGTTTTTAAGTCATTCCAACCCAATGATTAAAGTTCTGCCCTCCTGAGGTTAGGCACAAACAAATCTACTCTCTTTTCCAAATGGCAGTGAGGGCTTCAAATACTTGAAGACTGCTCTCATGATCTCAAGTCATTTCCCAGGTTTTCACTCAATACCTTTAATAGACCCTCAGATGGCATTATCTCCAGTATGATCATTTATTTATCTCTGTTCCCTCCTAAAATGTTCATCTGGAACTAAACCTAGAACTCCAGATTTTAACTGACCAAGGCAGAGAACAGCAAAAATTATCATTTCCCTTGCCTGGACAGAAGAGCTTTTTGATTCTATACTATCTTTGAATTAATTTGAACTTTCACATCAATTCACTAAAATCATCAGGTATTTTTTTCAAAACAAATTCAATCTCTATCTTCTTGTGATGTCAGTTTAATAAGCCTTAATGTAGAACTTTAGGTTGTTGCTATTCAATTTTGCCTCAGAGTTTTTCTAGTGTTTTAGGCTTTTGAGATCTCTTTGAATCCCGTCACATAATATCTCAGTTTTATTATGGCTACCACCTTGGAAAGCAAGTCTATTGACAGGAATGTTGAATAGCCCAAGTCCAACCTTGAGATCCTCCACTAGATTTTCAAGTTATCATAATGTAATATTTTGCTTGTATATCTCTATCTTGTCTTTGAGCATAACAGGTAAATTGTAAAATATTTTTCTGAAATCTAGTTATACTGTGTCTACAGCATTTCCTTCATTTATTAGCTAAGTACTTTGGAGAAAGGAAATGAGTTCAGTTTGACAATATCTATTCTGGACGGAGCCACAATGACTATTAGCAATCTCTCCTTGCTTTTTTAAATATGTATACTATCCTTTCAATAATGTGTTCTAAAATTACACCAGAAGTCAAGTTCACTGCCCAACAATTTTCTCATTTCATTTTCTCTTTTTTAGAAATTAGAATAATATCAGAACTTTTTCAATGCTTGGAGGATCCTTATTTTTCAAGATCTTTTGAAACTACTGTCATATTGACTTAACCAATATCTGGAAGTTCTTTCACTAATTCATCCGTGTCTGCATGTACCCTAGTTGCTATTCCTTGAACAAAACTATACTTTCTACCACTGTGACATTTATTAGGCCCCCTCTTGGAATCATGAAGATCTAGATTCAAATATTAACTATTCATTTTAGGATGAGATTACAGAGCTGGCACTGAAAGTGTGTCCAGTGCAGCCTGGGAGACCTGAAAGGCAGGTATTTACTAAGCCAGATGGTCACCCATTATATACTTCTTCCTCCCACTTTTATTAGTTCCCCAGTGTTTGAATAATAACTACAAAAGCTACCTCACCCCTATCAATATCATGCCCAGTTATCAAAGGATCTTGGAGAGGGTCAAGTATCAACTCCTTCTTCCCCATCCTATGTCTGGCAGACTTTCAACTCCGCTTCTCCTTATCTCTATAATTTAATCATCATCTGCTGAGGTAAATGCTCTTTCTCCTATTCTCTGATCTCTATCCATCTCAGCCCTAGCCCTCCTTAGTTTATAATCTCCTTTTCCTTTCCATTCCATTATGCTCTCTAGAATTACCATTCTATTGTTAACAATTTTAGTTCTCTTCATCTCACCTTCTTAATTTTATTTAGTTTTCCCAAAGCCTTGGTCCCTCCAGAATACATTGCTATGTCCTAGCCACCCTCTCCATTACTAGGTGCTTCTTTCCTGATGGCTCTGACACTCCAGTCCAGGAGATATATCCCTTACTCCAGACCCACACATCTAGATTGTGCCCTTGCAACTCTCCTTTGAAGCTCACTTTGTGAGTCATTGATACTCTGTCGATCCTTAATCTTAGATCACCTATATCATTTGTCTTCTCTGATCATATTAATTTGCTTCTGAACGACACTAGAATTCAAGTTTTAGATTGAAGACGGCAAGTGGGGGGAGGGAGGAAGGGAGATGAAGACAGAGAGGTGATAAAGTGTTCTAGGACAATTTGAGGAGAGAGACAGCATTACCAGCCTGGAAGAGAAAGATCATGAAAAACTTACCAGATGTCATCTAAGTCTAGAGTTCACTGAAGATAAAGCTTTTGACCCTTGGAGATGTTGAGAAACTACAATCCAGGCATAAGGAATAACTTGGACAAATATGTGACGGCAGGAAATAGAATGTCAATTCTAGGAGGAAAGTCAGTCTTTCTTTGGTTAAAGTTCATAAAGGATAGTAATGTAAAAATAAGCCCAGAAAGATAGATGAGAATCTTTGACTATTTAAGTGTCAGACTAGGAAGTTTGTATTTTATCCCAGAACTAAGAAGAAACCACTAAAGGTTTTGGAGTGGCTAAGTAAAAGTTGAGATTTGAAGTTAAATATTAACTCTGCCACTTATCACCTTGTGACATTGAGGAGTCAATTTACATGGCTCAGTTTCCTCCTCATGGCTTCTAAAACACTACTTTCTTCTGGTTTTTCTTCTATCTGACTACTGCTTTTTCCATATTATTTGCTGGCTGCTCATTCATCCCCTACCATCTAAACCTGGTTGTCTATCCGGTTTCCATGCTGGGTCCTGTTTTTCTCACTCTACCCTCTCTCCCTTGATGATCTTATTAATTTTTATAAGTTTAAATATAGTTTCCATGCAGGACTCCCAAATTTATATATTCATCCCTAATCTCTCTCCTATGTTCCACTCTTGTATCAACAACTGCCAGATGAACATCTCTACTTGGATTTTCCAACAGCATTTCAAATACAACATATTTAAAACAAAACTCATCTTTTCTCTATGATATGCACCCCTCCTTTCTTATTTATGTCAAGGACACTAACATCTTTCTAATCATCCAAGTTTATAAATCTTACCGTTATCCTTGACTTTTCTCCCTTTCCCTACTCCAATCTGCTAATCAATTTTGCTATCAATTTTACCTACAGGCCATCTCCCACATATGACTCCTTTTCTCCAATCACATATTTACACTCATCACATCTTGTCAGCACTATTAAAATTGCATCCTTAGTTTAGAGGGGCTGAGTACTTTGCTTAAGATCACATAGATGATAAGTATCAGGGGTACAATTTATTTATTTATTTATACTTTTAAAATGCAATTTTATTTTATCTTCAGTTCTGAATTCTCTTTCTCCATTTCACCCACTGGGAAAAGCAAGAAGAATAAAACTCATTACAAATTTATGTAGTAAAGTAAAACAAATTCCCACATTAGCCATGTCCCTTTTTAAATAGGGTTCTATTTGCGTGCTGCATCTATCACCCCTCCACGTTGGTGTCTACAAGTTTCATCATGAGTCCTTTGGAATTGTCTTTGGTTATGTTGTGTTTATTAACAAGGCATATTATTAATATTTAATATTCATATTTAATTAAATATCCATATACAATATTTTAATTAAAAGAATGTTAATAAATATTATTTATAAACTTAAATCTTTCAAAGTTGCTTGTTTTTACAATATTGTTATTGTATAAATTGTTCTAATTCTAATCACTTCTCTCTGCATCAGTTCATAGAAGTTTTCTTAGATTTTTCTAAATGCACCCCCTTCATCATTTCTTATAACAGTGGCATTCTATCACATATTCATACCATAACTTGTTCTACCATTCTTCAATTGATGGGTACCCCTTAATTTTCAATTCTTAGCCACCACAAAAAGAATTGCTATAAATATTTTTGTATTTAGATATTTTTTTCCACTCTATTTGGGATATAGACATAATAGTGGTATTGCTGCATCAAAGGATATGGACAAATTAATATTTTTTGGACATAGTTCCTACTTGCTTTTCAAAATGACTTGATGAATTCAAAGCTCTACCAATAGTGCATCTTTTACTATCTTAGCGTTCCCCTTTAGTCTCTCCATTTTCTTTTTCTGTCTGCTTTGCCAATCGGTTGGGTATGAAGTGGTATCTTAGAGTTGTTTTAATTTACATTTCTCTAATTACATGTTAGACTATTTTTTCACTTTTTTGGATAGCTTTTACTTATTCCTCTGAAACTATTTATATCCTTTGATCATTTGTCAATTGGAGAATGGATCTGATTATTAAAAATTTAAATTAGTTTTCTATATATCTTAGAAGTGAGACCCATATCAGGGAAATTTGCTGCAGAGATTTTCTCCTCAATTTCTTGCTTCTCTTTTAATTTTACCTTCATTTGTTTCCTTTTTGCAAAACCTTTTTAATTTAATGTGATTAGAATTGTCCATTTTATCCTCTGGTAACTTCTCTGTTGCTTATTTCATCACAAAATCTGCCCTTATCCATAAACCTAACTGGTAATCTCTTTCATGATTTTCTGATTTATTTAGTATGTCACTTATTATGACTAAATCATGTATTCATATGGAGCTTATATATATGTATATATAATATTGAATACACTTCAGAATCTGCCAGACTGCTTTCCAATTTTCCCTACATTTTAAAATTAATTTTCCCTGAACATTCTAATTATTTTAATTAATTTTAATTGATAGTGAATTCTTGTCCTAATAGCTGATATCTTTGGGTCTATCAAACATTAGCGTATCATTTTCTTCTGTATATTGTGTATCTCATCTATTCCACTGTTTAATACAGATAAGTATCTTTATTCCTTACCTAATATCAATTTGTTTTAATGATTAAAGGTTTGTAGTATAATTTGAGAACTGGTTCTGTCTGGCCCCCTTCCTTCCTTCCATTTTTTTTTCATTAATTCCCTTGCTAATTGTTTTTCCCATTATGTATATCTGTTTTCATTTATGTAAAAAGTGCTTTGTAATTGTATCCATATATTTCCTATGTAGCTCTTGGCAAGTACTTTATACTATCTGCAGTTTTTTAAAATGGAATTTCTCTTTCTATCTCTTCCTGCTAGGTTTTATTGGTAATGTATCAAAATACTGATAATTTATGTAGATTTATTTTATATTTTAATAATTTTTCTGAAGCTGTTAATTGTTTAATTTTTATTTGACTCTCTGGGGTTCTCTAAGTAAAATACTGAGCCATCTGCTAAAAGTGATGATTTTGTTTCCCTTTTTATGTCTGTATTTATTCATTTCATTATTTTTCTTGTCCCATTGCTATAGCTAACATTTTTGTCACTACATCAAATAGAATGGTGATAACGGACATCCTTGCTTTACCCTTGATTATCTAGGCAGGTACTTTATACTATCTGATTGTCTTAGAAAAGCTTCTGGCATATCCACATTATAGATACTAGTGTCTCTTGGTTTTAGAAACTTTATATTTGAAGGAAAAAAATCCTTGGATTCCTATGTTTTCTAGCATAGTTTAATAGGAATGGGTGTTGAATCTTGTCAAAAACATTTTCTGCATCCATTGATATGATTTTTATTGTTTTTGCTATTAATGTAGTTAATTATGTTTATAGTTTTCCTGATATTAACTTAGCCCTCCATTCCTGGTACAAATTTATCCTGGTTATAATGTATAATCTTTATGATACATTGCTGTATTTTTTTATTTAAATTTTTTGCATCGATATTCATTAGGGATAGTGGCCTATAGTATTTTTTCTCCTCTCTCTTTATTCTCTAAGTATTTTTTTAAATTTTAAAGCTTTTTATTTTCAAAACATATGCATAGTTTTCAACATTCACTCTTGCAAAACCTTGTATTACAAATTTTTTCCCTTCCCTTCCTCTACCCCCTCCCTTAGATGGCAAGTAATACAATATATGTTAAACATGTGCAATTCTTCTACCCATATTTCCACAATTATCATGTTGCACAAGAAAAATCAGATTAAAAAGGGGAAAAATGAGAAAAAAACCAACAACAACAAAAAAAAACTGAAAATGCTATGTTGAGTTCCCATAGTCCTCTCTCTGGGTGCAAATGGCTCTCTCCATCGCCAGTCTATTGGATTTACATTGAATCAATCATCTCATTGCTGAAAACAACCACATCCTTCAGAATTGATCTTTGTATAATCTTATTGCTTTGTATAATGATCTCCTGGTTCTGTTCATTTCACTTAGCATCAGTTTATGTAAGTCTTTCCAGGCTTCTCTAAAATCACCCTGCTGGTCATTTCTTATAGAATAATATTCCATAACATTCATATACCATAATTTGTTCAGCCATTCTCCAATTAATGGGCATCCACTGTTTCCATTTTCTAGCCACTACAAAAAGGGTTGCCACAAACATTTTTCCCTTCCCTCCTTTAAAATCTCTTTGGGATATAAGCCCAGTAGAGACACTGCTGGATCAAAAGATATGCAAAATTTGATAGCCCTTTGGGCAATAGTTCCATACTGTTCTCCAGAATGATTGGATCAGTTCAATCAAATGTTTGGCAGAATTCACTTATAAATCCATTTTATCCTAGAGTTTTGGCAAGGTAGAGAGCATTCATTTATGACTTGTTCAATTTATTTTATCCCCTCCCCTCAATTTAGGGTTATTTAGGTACTTTATTTCCTTTTTTGTTAATCTGAGAAATTTATGTTTTTTTAAATTTTTATCTATGTCATTGATTTTAGTTTTATTGGCATATATTTAGGCAAAATAATTTATAATAGTTTCTTTTATTTCTTTTTCATTGGCTGTGAATTCATCTCTTCTCTTTTTTGGTATTGATAACTTGGTTTTCTTTTTTCTTTTTAAAAATCAAGTTAGTTAATGGCTTATCAATTTTAGAAAAAAGCTCTTTTATTAATTCAATGATTTTCATTAATTTTAATTTTTTAATCTTTCCCTTGAATTTCGGCATTTTTATTTAGATATCTAATTAGGTTTTTTAAATTATTAGTTTTCTAGGGTGAGGGTTTTTTCTTTTTTAAGTTGCATGCCCAATTCATTAATCTCTTTCTCTCTTTTGTTAATGAAAGTCTTTAGAGATATAAAATTTTCCCTAAGTACTGCTTTGGCTGCATCCCTGAATTTTTGAAATATTGTCCTAGTGTTGTCATTATTTTTAATGAAATTGTTCATTGTTTCTATGATTTATTTTATGATCTATCCATTATTGAGAATTTTTATTTTAATTAATTTTTAACCTTTGTTCCACAAATTTTTTATAGAATATTTTTATTGCATTATAATTGGTAAGTGCTGCATTTAATATTTGTACCTTTCTGCTTTTGTTTATGAAGATTTATGCCCTAATACATGGTCAATTTTTGTGAAAGTGCCATGCACAATTGAGAAATATATAGATGTTTTTCTATTCCTATTTACTGTTTGCTAGAGGTCCAATGTTAGGATTTAAACTAATGCTGGATGACCTTTTCCTGGGAAATCAGAACAACATAAGAGAAAGCAGAGATATCACTTTGTTGGCAAAGATCCGTACAATCAGAGTGATGGTTTCCCAATAGCAATGCATGGCTGTTAGTGTTGGACTATATGGAAAACTGAGCTCTTAGAATTGATGATTTCAAATGATGGTGCTAGAGAAAACTTTGGAAGTCTCTTGGGCAGCAAAGAGATCAAATCAGTCAATATTTAAAGAAATGAATTCAAACTATTCACAGGAATAACAAATACTGAATCTGAAACTTAAAATACTGTGGCCAATAATGAAAAGATGTGACTCACTGGAAAAGACCCTGATGTTGGAAAAGATTGAAGAGAAGAGGATGGCAGAGGATGAGATGGATAGATAGTATCATGGAAGGAATAAACACAAGCTTAGACAAACATCAGGAAAAAATATAAGGCTGGAGTGCTATGGTTCATGGGGTCAAGAAGACTGGGACATGATTGAATGCCTGACAAGAACATAATCTGAAATAAATATTTTCAAAAGATTATTAATATACTTTGCTCAGTGCTCAGTGGCTAGAATAAAGGAACTGAAGTCAGGAAGTTATGAATTCCAATCCTGCCTAAGGCATTTACTCCCAGAGTGAACATGACCAAGTCATTTAAGCTTGGTCAACCTTAGTTTCTTCATCTGTAAAATGGGAGAATAGGAGTTCCTATCTCTGATTGTTGAGAGGATAAAATGAGATATTTGTAAAGTGCTTTGTAAATCTGAAAGTGTTATATAAATGCCAGCTATTATTATTGGCTTGTCACTTCTGTCCTAATGTTCATTCATTGAGCAAAGTATATTAATACTCTTTTGAAAAAATGAAAATAGTATGGTTTTTTTTTTTCCACATTCAGTTGCCCCAGTCCTCTCTCTGGATCTAGATGGCTCTCTCCATCACAAGTCTATTGAAATTGACTTAATCACCTCATTGTTGAAAAGAGCTACATCCGTCAGAATTGATCTTACATATTTCTCAATTGTGCATTGTACTTTGACAAAAATTGACCTTGTATTTGGACATTAAATCTCCATTTCCAACAAAAAAGTAAAAGACAGCCCAAACATCTTTATCTTACTAAAGGTCTCTTAAGTCCTTAATCTATAACATTCCATGATGTCTAATAAGTTCAGAGAAGGCCTGAGGTGTCTTCACCTTCCCAAATAGATGGCCATTATCTATATAGTTATCAATCTTTAGGAATCGGTCCTAGGACAAGGAAGTTTCATGGTTAAAAAATGCAAGGGCAAAACATGCTATAAAAACATTTGGTAAAGTGGGCATTTCAAAATTATATATATATATGTATACAAAATACATAATATATACATATACATGTATGTATGTTTATAGACCCACATACTTGTATCAGTTGAGTTAATTTTGTTGTTGCTGTGTACAATATTCTTTTGTTCTACTCACTTTTCTGGTTTAAGACTTTGATCTCATTTAAATAACTAACCTAGGAAGAATAACACTTGCTTTAACAATCACTTATTCTGTGGAATGCTTGGAGGGTTTGCCCCAGGTTAAGAAAGTAGGAAGGAAGAAGAGAGTATTTGGGTGCTGGGTGCCTGGGAATAGGTTTGTCAGAAGACAGTTTACCAAAGAGTAGAAAGGTGATATAATGTTGAAGATTGAGGTATTGTAAGACAGTTTCCTGGCTCACAATTTTGCTTAAGGCCTGCCTCAAATGCAATATTGTTTGTTCCTTTAAGTACAGGGATTTTATTCCTGTCTGCGTTGTAGACTTTCTGGGACTGTGGTACTTTTTTTTTTTTTTTAACACCTGTGGTTCACCCTCCTCCACTGAGAAGAATTTATAAGATCAAACTTAAAACTGTTCTCTCCCCTTCCTAAGAAGATATAGCTACCTTATTAGGATCTATGGATGCTAATTGACCATAGTGACTTTGAGTGAATCACTCTCTCATCTGTTAAATCCATTTTTGTAATAAATGGTCCTCTCTATCAACACCTATAATTCTCTGTCGTGTAATTTTATATGGTACAGTTTTCCTCAGCTGCCGAGATCCTCACCAATATCCCAATCTATCTATTAGTCAATATGTCAACAAGAATTTATTAAACTTCTACTGTGTGTGAGATACTATATTTACAAAAAGCAAAACAAAACAACCCCTGCTCTCAAGTAACTCACAAGTTAATGGGGGAGACAGAGACAATATGCAGAAAAATCATGTACAATCGATATATATATGTATATATACACGTGTATGTATATATATAATAAAAATATAGATTTTAGAAAATCAACAGAAGAGAAGCACCAGAATTAAAGGGGAATCAAATTAAAGGTTTAGTGACAAAGTGTTCATCCTAGGACTCTTCGTTTCAAAAAAAAGATAAAAAAAAAAGCATCTGAGATCACCCTGGTACTGAGGCTTCACTCACTGTTCTTTAAGGATTCTATTTGATCAAAGTGCTCTAAGTTTGGATGAAAGCATCAAATTATATTTACTTTGCCTCTTGGCCACTTAGAAATATGTTCCTATTCTCTTTGTTCCCAACAGCCCTGAAAGAAAGCAGATTTAAGACAAAGATGAGAAACAAAAGCCCACTTCAAGGTTCTCTTTCTTTCTTAGCAACAAGCCTCCAATACTCTCAAATTGCTCCATATCTCTCCCATCAAAAAGAAAAGAATACACAAATGAAATCGTCTGAGGTTGTTAGTAACTTTATATGTTTTCCTAGTAACACCTGCATTTTCAAAAGAGGATTTCTGGGAGAGCATAATGCATAACCCAAAAGAATGAATTTCTAATGGTAGAATTTCAGATACTAGGGCACCTATGGGAAGTAGGGAAAGGATGAAGATTGGTTTAGGGAGTGGCTGCATGTGCAAGAACAATGCTGCTAGAATGCCAAAATATATAAACAGCTTAAATATATTTGCATATGAATATGCATATATGTGTACATACAATATTTTTCCTCAATTACATATTAAAGGTATTTTTTTTTTAATTTTGAGTTCTAAATTCTATTTCCTTTCTCCTTCCCCTTTTTTCTTCCTGATATGGTAGCAATCAGATATAAGCTATACACACTCAATCATGTTAAATATTTACATGTTAGTCATTTTGTACAGTGAAAAGTAGCATGCTTTAGTCTGTATTCAAACACAATCAGTTTTTTCTCTGGAGCTGGGTAATATGACACATTTTTAGTACTTTGGAATTGTCTTGGAGCATTATATTGCTGAGAATAGCTAGATCATTAACAGTTCTTCAATGAACAATATTGCTGGTACTGTATACAACATTCTCCTGATTCTGTTTACTTCACTTTGCAACAGTTTATGTAAATATTGTAAGTTTTTTTTTTCCAGGTTTTTTCTGAAAACATTCTACTCATCATTTCTTATAGCACAATAGTATTCTACCACAATCATACACCACAACTTTTTTTAGCTGTTCCTCAATTGATGGGCATCTTCTGAATTTCCAATTTTTTGCCACCACAAAAAGAACTGCTGTAAATATTTTTATACATTTAGGTCCTTTTCCTTTTTTTAAACATTTCTTTAGGATATAAACCTAGTAGTGGCATTAACTGAGTCAATGAGGTATGCACAGATTTGTAGCTTTTTTATTATAGTGCCAAATTGCTCCCTAGCATGGTTGGGTAAGTTTACAACTCCATCAACAATGCTTTAGTGTCCCAATTTTCTCATATTCCTTCCCAAACTTGTCATTTTCCTTTTCTGTAATATCATCTAATCTGATAGTCATGAAAGTGACACCTCAGAGTTCCTTTAATTTTCATTTTTCTGACCAATAATGATTTAGAGCATTTTTCACATAATAGAGATTTTTCACATAATATAGATAGCTTCTATTTCTTTGTCTGAAAACTGCCCATTCATCTCCTTTGATTATTTATCAACTGGGGAATGACTTTTATTCTTAAAAATTTCACTCAGATCTCTATGTATTTGAGAAATTAGGCCATTATCAAAGAAACTTGCTGTAAAATTTTTATGATTACTGTGTCCACGTATCTCATTTTTGCTCTTTATTGTTCTCTCTTTTCTTTTATTTGGTCTGTTCTTAAAATTGTTTTGCTTCTGACTACTGTCTCCCTCAATTTATTTTCCATTAATAGGATAGGATCACAGGACAAAATAGGCAATATCTATAGCAATCTATTGTTTGACAAACCCAAAGACCCCAGCTTTTGGGATAAGAACTCACTATTTGACAAAAAACTGCTGGGAAAATTGGAAACTAGAATGGCAGAAATTAGGGCTTGACACACACCTAACACCACATACTAAGAAAGATAAGATCTAAATGGGTTCATGATTTAGACATAAAGAGTGATATTATAAGCAAATTAGAGGAATATAGGATAGTTTACCTCTCAGATCTGTGGAGAAGGAAGGAATTTGTGTCCAAAGAAGAACTGGAACTATTAATTGAATACCACATAGATAATTTTGATTATATTAAATTAAAAAGTTGTTGTACAAACAAAACTAATGCAGACAAGATTAGGAGGGAAGCAATAAATTGGGAAATCATCTTTACATTAAAGGGTTCTGATAAAAGCCTCATTTCTAAAATATATAGAGAATTGTCTCATATTTATAAGAATTCAAGCCACTCTCCAATTGATAAATGGTCAAAGGATATTAACAGACAATTTCCAGATGATGAAATTAAAACTATTTCTAGTCATATGAAAAGTTGCTCCAAATCACTATTGATCAGAGAAATGCAATTTAAGACAACTCTGAGGTACCACTACACACCTGTCAGATTGGCTAAAATGACAGGAAAAGATAATGACAAATGTTGGAGGGGATATGGGAAAGCTGGGACACTGATACATTGTTGGTGGAACTGTGAATGGATCCAGCTATTCTGGAGAGCAATTTGGAACTATGCTCAAAAAGTTATCAAACTGTGTATACCCTTTGACCCAGCAGTGTTTCTAGGGCTTGTATCCCAAAGAGATCTTAAAGGAAGGAAAGGGCCCCACATGTGCAAGAATGTTTGTGGCAGCCCTTTGTGTGGTAGCTAGAAACTGGAAAATGAATGGATGCCTTTCAATTAGAGAATGGCTGAATAAATTATGGTATATGAATATTACGGAATATTATTGTTCTGTGAGAAACGACCAGCAGGATGATTTCAGAGAGGCCTGGAGAGACTTGCATGAACTGATGCTGAATGAAATCAGCAGAACCAGGAGATCATTGTAGATGGCTACAATAAGACTATATTTTGATCAATTCTGAAGGACATGGCTCTCTTCACGATGATGTTTCAAACCAGTTCCAGTTGTTCAGTGATGAAGAAAGCCTTATACACCCAGGGAGAGGCCTGTGGTATCTGAGTGTGGGCCACAACATAGCATTTTCACACTCTCTATTGATGTTTGCTTACATTATGTTTTCCTTCTCAGGTTTTTTTTTTTTTTTTTTCTTTTTTCTTTTTTTTTTTTCTTGTAGATCTGATTTTTCTTGTACGGAAAGATAACTGTATAAATATGTATACGTATATTGGATTTATCATATATTATACTACCTGTTATCTAGGGGAGGGGGTAGGGGAAGGAGAGAAAAATCTGTAACAGAAAGCTTTGCAAGGGTCAGTGTTGAAAAATTACCCATGCATATGTTTTGCAAATAAAAGCTTTAATAAAAAAATATATTTTCCATTGTATCAACTTCTCCCTTTCTTTTAGTTTCCTCTATTCATGTAGGACATATCATCTAAATATAATCAACTCATATTCATGCCCTCTGTCTATGTGTACTTCTTCTAATTGCCCTATAATAAAGAGAAAGTTCTTGGGAGTTACAAGTGTCAGCTTCCCCTGTAGGAATATAAACTGTTTAATGACCTTATTGAGCTCCTTATGATTTCTCTTTTTATCTTTTTATGTTTCTCTTGAGTCTCATATTTGAAAGTCAAATTTTTGATCCAGCTCTGTTCTTTTCATCAAGAATGTATGAAAGTCCTTTATTTAATTAACTACTCAATTTTTTCCTTGAAGGATTATGCTCAAATTGTGCATATCCTTTGACTTAGCAATACTATTACTAATTCTATACCTTAAACAGATCAAAGAGGAAAAAGATTCATATATACAAAAATATTTATAGCAGTTTTTAGTAGTCCCAAATTGGAAATGTAGAGGGTGGGGGAAGATTTCCATCTTTGGGGAGGCTAAACAAACTATAGTATACGAAAGTAATGAATGATTATTATGCCTGACAAATGACAAAATGGAAATTTCAGATCTTTATGAATGGGCAGAGAACGAAATGAGTAGAACTAGTACAATTTATGCAACAACAACATTATGAAAGAAAAAAAAAACTTTTTACAACTGATCAGTCCAGAAGACTGAATAAAGATGAAACATTCACTGACCTCTTCCAGAAAAGTGATAAATTTGAAATGAAGAAAAAAGGTACATATTTTTTAAAAGAAGGGCTTTTTTCTGGACTATTCATATTTTTATGTTTTTAAAAATTGTTCAGTGGGGGGCAGTGAAATGTAATAAGGGTTTTTTTTCCCTGAGGCAATTGAGGTTAAGTGACTTGCCCAGGATTACACAGTTAAGAAGTGTTAAGTGTCTGAGGTCAAATTTGAACTCAGGTCCTCCTGACTTCAGGATTGGTGCTCTATGTACTGAGCCACCTAGCTGCCCCTAATAAGGTTTTTTTTTTTAAGTTTGTATTCAACTAGTACAAGTATGTGTGTCTATAAACATACATATATGTATGTATATATTATGTATTATATATGTATGTATACCTTATGTGTGTGTATATGTATATACATATATATAATTTTGAAATGCCCACTTTGTCAAATGCTTTTAAAGCATGTTCTGTATTTTCTAACCTTGCCTTTTTTAACTATGAAAGTTCCTTATCCCAGGACCTATTCCCAAAGACCGAACTACATAGATTTGTTTGGAAAAGTGGACACACTTCAGCACTTCCATGAGCTTATTAGAAATCATGGAATCTTACAGATTTGATTAAGGACGTGGAGACCTTTAGTAAGATAAAGATGTTTGGGCTGTCTTTTTACTTTTTTGTTGGAAACTGAGATTTATCACCGAATGATTTATTTAGAAATTAACTGCTACTTAATACTGATCAAAGATAGAAGAGATTGTTCATCTCCTTAGCTTCTGAAAATTCATCTCTTGAATTCAAATCCTATGTTGGTTTGTTACTGGAGGGGAATGGAGAAGAAGGTTGTTGAAGTAGAGATTCAGTGATTGTATGGTTAGGGTGTGTGACAATATAATTATTGAATTTCCAAAGGATGATAGCCTGGGATATGGTTGTGACAAAAACCATGACCCAGGTACTAAAATAATTGAAAAGTTCTGAGAGTGATCTGGAAGGTAGTAGATGACAGAAACAATGGAGAAAGGACAATATAATATAATGGAGGTGCCAGGGGAAGTAAGGGAATAGAAAAAATATTTCCTAATGTAAAATATTAAAAGGAATATAGTGTTATCAAAAGAATTCAGTTACAAGTTAAATGGAATAGATAGAAAGAATGTTAGGGAAAAAACTGAACAAATAGGATGAGAGATTTAGAGCAAGAAGGGTTCTTAAAGGGTCCTTATTGTCAAATCCAAATCCAACCACATTATTTTTTATATAGTGAAATTCAGTCCCAAACATTTAGAAAGGGACTTTCCTCAAGAACACATATCTAGTAAATGGCAGAGCCAGGAACTAACCCCTAGGTCTTTGACTAAATATTTCCACTTTGCTATGAGAGTTTGTTAGGAATAGATCAGGAGTTCCAAAGTATGTACAGCATTGGACCTGGAGAAGAGTGGAAGTGATTTAAATAGGAACATTCAGGGGAAGACAACAACAACAAAATATAGGTTGCATCTGAGGAGATGAAACTACATCACTAGGATCAGGAAAATACTTTGTGCTTACAAAGGTGGGATCAAAATCACCCACACCTATTTTTTAGCTCTGTTACCTTAATAAGATGAAAACATAATTCAATTGATCAAGAGACTTTAGACTAAATTGTAAAAGGCCATTAGAATGAGATTGTTCATGTTCATATAGACCTGTAGATTGGTTCTCCACCTTCAGTTAGTTCTCTATTTGGTGTAAGTGAATTTTGTGTCACCCACATTTTTCATCATTATCTTTTCTAGTATTTTTAATTCTATGGTTTTAAAAAATAGATATTACTGTTAGAGAATAACTGGTAGAAAGATTCCAGTGAATGATTGATGTGCAGGAATCAAACATTTCAAGGATTATTTCAAACCCACAGTGAGAACTAGAGCAGTCTCAATGAAGGGCAAAGGAAAATGGTATCATTTGTAAAAGTGTGTAAAGTACTATTATTTTTCTTCAGAGTTGAAAATACCTTCAAAGGTAATTATTTTGTTTCTTTTAAAATAGGGAAATATTTGTGGTCAATAGTTAAGCATGATACTCTTATATCTTAGGAACTTTGTTCCTTTATATAATTACAAGCTATCCCTCTGTAGCAGCAGTTATGTAAAGACATAACACCAGTCATAAGAAAAATCAGGGAAAGAACTTTGGGTAGATCAGAGTGAACTCATCACCATGACTGAACAAATATATCAAAAACATGTCCTATTTATAAGGTAGTAAAATTCAAATAGCAATTATCATTGGAAAGAAATGCTGACTTTAAAAAAGAATTTTTATCTCAACTTATACACTTTAAAAAAAACTAGTCTACATGTATTTTTGATTAGTGTATGATTTATTATTAATTTATATTAATATAAATATTAATTTATAACATACCCACCTAGTATTATTCACATTAATTTTTAAATTCCATTTAATTTTATTTTCAGTTCCAGATTCTTTCCTTCCCCCTAAATTCTTTCCTCAGTCATTGAGAAGGCAAGAAATACAAAACCCATTAAAAACACTGTCATACAAAACAAATTTCCAATTAAGTCTTTTACAATTGCTATTACTCTTGCTCACTTCACTTTGTTTGTTCATATAATCTTCCTAGTTTTTTCCTGAAACTATCCCCTTCATCATTTCTTATAACACAATAATATTCTATCACATTCATGTAATATAACATTTTTTAGGTATTCTCTAATTGATAGATATCCCTTCAGTTTTCAATTTTTTGACAACACGGAAAGATCTGCTATGAACAAATAAATAATTATAAAGGAGAGAGAGGTTTTTTGATCTTTTCCATATATAGCTTTTATATATTAAGAGCAATATTTCTGGGTCAAAGGATAAGCATAGATTCAAGTTCTTGGGCATAGTACTAAATTGCTATACAAAATGGTTGGAGTACTCTATAAAGTAGTTAAATTAACAAGAACACCATAAAAACCAAACAAATTTGAAAGAGATAAGATCAGTACCATGAGCAAATTTGATTAGAGAGGACTAATCATGAAATATGCTACCCTCCTCCTAACAGAGGTTATAGGCTCAGGATGCAGAAGGAAAGAAATATCTTTATGGACATTGTCCATAAAATGTGAGAATTTGTTTTATATGACTATGCATATTTGTTACAAGGGTTTTCTTTTTCTTTTCCAATTGTAAGGAAGGAAAGAAAAGAAATATTTATTTATTGAAAAAAATTTAATTAAAAAAAACCACCTGTGATTTTATTCCTATGGAAACTTTTTCTACTGTACTTTCATCCAGGTCTCTCTACAATGCCCTCTAAATTTTTTAAACCAAATGTACAATTTTAGTAGAATGGGGAAAAGGAGCAAGCATTTGTAGAGTCCTTACTATGTACAGGGAATAAACTAAACACTTTGCAAATATTATCTTACCTTTCTCTCTCTCTCTCTTCTCTCTCTCTCTCTCTCTCTCTCTCTCTCTCTCTCTCTCTCTCTCTCTCTCTCCCTCCTCCTCCCTCTCCCCCTCCCTCTCTCTCCCTTTTCCTCTCTCTCTCCCTCTGTCTGCAATGGTTCCCACAAGATCCCCATTATAATATGAAAAACTCTGGCACATTGGGCAAATCTTTGGTGAAGAATTTATGGAGAAAACAGATTGTAATTCCACAATATGAGAAAATTATAAAGAGGTTGCCATTATCTAGGTGAATGGAGAACCCACATTGATGAAATTATGGATGGAGGAAGCATCAAAGCACAAAATGTTTTAATCTGTTGAAAAAAAAAAGAAGCCCAACATTTAATAGGGACACTGTGACGGTAGTTTGGGTTCTCAATATAAAATTAATCATGAACACCACAGAATAAAAAGAAAGTCCTCTCATAGAGCTTTGCTCTTAATGATGACATAGGGATGCAACCATGAAGGAGGAGAGGATTAATTAGCAAAGTTGAGCCTCAAATCTTTGGATGTTCTCATGTTTAAAACAATTCACAGAAGTATTCAAGTCTAAAAATAGTCATATAAGTTTAAGATAAAATCCCTATCCTTGATGATTGATATAAAGAAATATAATTTTCAATTCCAATTAATGTTTAATTTGGGTATAAGTGTGTATATATGTGAATATGTATAATCATATCTATCTATCTACCTATTATCTACATTTGAAATCTGTGTCCTCTAAGTAGGAAATCATTTGAAAAGCAAACTAGTTGTATACCTTAACTCTGAGTCCTCACCAGTAGGTTTACTTTTCTCTCTATTCAGGTAGAGAACACAAAATTGTTTTATGATAGTATAATAAGAAAGGTCATAAATAGAACATTCTACCCATTAATTTGAGAAATTATTTTCATAAATATAAACATTATCAGTAGGGAGATTGGGGATACACATGAGGGGAGATGTGCAATCAGAACATTTAAATAAAGGAACATACAGCTTTGATCCTACAAGACCATGGATATCCCCATGGAGTCTGCTGCCTATTAGGTATTTATTTTCACCTAATACATTGTTCTGCTGGTGGCTGGTGGCCTCACAGTGACTAGTGGGCAAACAATTTAACCTGGGTATTGCTCCTCTTCTGTTTTCTCTCAGTTTTTATCACTTCAGTTCTCACAGGGGACCCATGGAGCCATAGTCTTGCTAGAAATTTTCCCCCTTAATCAGTGTCAGGGTTTCATCTCTTCAAAACCACCTGTTGGTCATGTTATCCCCAATCTTCTAGATTAGGGATGGGGAACCTTTTTTCTGCCAAGGGCAAGACATTCTCCAACCTTGTTCTAGAGAAAATGACAAATGATTAGCTGAACACTCTTTAATCAGAGTCACTACACCTCGCTAACAAAATACAGGTAATATCTTAGCAGGATGAGATCATTTCCACCATCACCTTTTTTTTTCTTTTATAACTTTGAAGTAATTACTATCTCCAGATCATTTTATAGATGAGGAAACTGAAGTATCCAGAGTCATATAGTTGGTAAATATCTGAGGTTGAATTTGGATTCAGGTTTTCCTGATTCTAACCGCTGTGCCACTTAATTGCTCTATGGTGCTATATATATTTTTTTTAATTAAAGCTTTTTATTTGCAAAACATATGTATGGGTAATTTTTCAATATTGACCCTTGAAAAACTTTCTGTTCCAATTTTTTCCTTCTTTCTCTCCACCCCCACCCCTAGATAGCAGGTAGTCTAATACATGTTAAATGTGTTAGACTATATGTTAAGTTATATATAGTTTTATTTATACAGTTATCTTGCTGCACAAGAAAAATCAAAACAATAAGAAAAAAAAACCTGAGAAGGAAAACAAAATGCAAGCAAACATCAATAGAGAGCATGAAAATGTTATGTTGTGGTCCACATTCACATCCCTCTCCCCTGGGTGTAGATGGCTTTCTTCATCGCTGAACAATAAGAACTGGTTTGAAACATTTCATTGTTGAAGAGAGCCATGTCCATCAGAGTTGATCATCATATAGTATTGTTGTTGCCGTGAATAATGATCTCCTGGTTCTGCTCACTTCACTGAGCATCAGTTCATGCAAGTCTCTCCAGGCCTCTCTGAAATTGTCCTTCTGGTCGTTTCTTACAGATCAATAATATTCCATGACATTCATATACCATAATTTATTCAGCCACTCTCCAATTGCTGGGCATCCAGTTTCTAGCCACTACAAAAAAGGCTGCCACAAACATTTTTCATGGCACTATATTTTGTATATAGTTTGGAAAACTTTGCAGTTTCCCTACCAAGCTTTTTGTGCATTGATCACAGCTCTCAACTAGACTCTTAAGTTTTATCAGGTAAGGGAATATGTCTTAACTGAACTTGATGTATATCATCCAAACACTTCAAACCCATACAAGTTTCTAAAATAATGTTATGTATGAAGATGTTTAATCAATGACTAGTGCTCCTCTGGACTACCCCTCCCTATTTAAACTTGTAGGTTGTATTTTCAAGATGACCACTCAATGTATAACTGTACATTCCTAAAACTAAAGCATGTGAGCTCCCACCAACATATCTACCTTTAAATAGTTAATCAGAATACACAATTAATTATTGTAAGGCAAAGACATTTTATTGAAATAACAGAATAAGCAAAGAAACTGCAAATCAAATTCTGCATACACCTGGGTTGCATTTTCTCACAAGTATACTCAGAACCAGAAAAAAGAATGAGCAAACACAGAGGCCATGTATAGAGATCCCCACATTATGTAGGGAATGCATGTGACCAAAGGCACCCAGGCACAAAGAGGGGAAATGTGTTCGTATCGTATTTCAGAGTCCCTGATGGAATGTGCCCAAGCTACTGCTTGCTAGGTGAGCTATCTTAACCATCATGTTGCTCTTCTGGACTCATTGGGAAGCTCCTTGAAGATTCCGTTCTTCCTTTGGGCTTGCTCTCTGAAGTGCACGTATTTCAAAGGATGGCTACAATTTCTTCTTCTGACTTAGCTGAAATCCTTAGCTGACATACTACTAGACTCTTTCAGAAGGAGCCAGAGCCCTTAACCTGGGACCATTAGAAAGACTTTCTCCCATGGTCTGCTATCTTCCAATAACAGAATCCCCTGATCCCAATCCCACCAGCACACCATAATAGCTCCTTTTGCTGACCCTGCACAGAAGGTTGTAGTTCAGGAAGCCCTATCATTGGATTTTCTTTAGAGCTGTTTCTGTGCTTCTGTGGTAAAAGCAATAGCGGACATTGGGGAAGAGAGAGAATTCCACTCTTCCCCTTGTTGTCTTTTGCCAGACGTGCAAATAAGCTTTCAAGATCTGAGAGCATCCTCAAGAGCTGAGTGCATCTTCATCCAAAGCAAGTTTTCATATCATATCAATTTCATATCAATTAAGAATTAGTCTGTTCCCCCTTTTCCTATTTTAAAGTCCATAGATTCTCTCACTTACCCATATAAATGAGCAAATGGGGGAAAAAAAGGCATGGAAGTAAGGATAGGATGGGGAACAAGTTGGAAATTTCCAACAATTCCCAGCTGAGTTTCCTGTTTCTTTAACATACAAATGTACTATTTAATATCTGATATTTTAATTTTATCAAGCAGACTGGATAACTCAGTTGATAAAGGGTTCTCTGAACAACCAACCTCCAAATCCACTAAATATAAATATGTAATGAATTGAGCTGAAGTTAAAGGAATCGACTTGCTATTTTCTTAATGTACTCTCAAGACTTGGCAACTCCCTGTCCCTATTGTCAGCAGGGTAATGCCAGGCAGGGTTGTGCCCTAGCACTTCAGATTGCAAAGGAATGCTGCCATGTTAGAACATGATCTGATTAATGTGATGTAACATACTGTAAATTCCCTAAAGATTAATTTATTGGGGATTTGTGGATGAACCACAAGGACATTGAATTTTTTCTTTTGTGCAGTGAAACAAAGAGGCACACAGAGAAAGAGCACAGCTTGAAAGAACTGAATCTTTAGGAGAAATCCAAGTAAAATCAATTTTTAATATTAACATGATCCTAGTCACTAATTACCATGACTGTCTTTTTTTTTCTGACAAAAAGATGCTTAGTAGCTGTCTGAACTAATTGTTACATCCATCCACCTTTCTCTTTTTTGTTTTTTTCAGAGTAAAATCCAAAAGGATTGAAGATATCAACAACAAATGTTTATTGAACATTTCTTATATGCAAATGAGACAGAGAGAGACAGAACAGAGACAGAGAGACAGAGAAACAGAGAGGGAGAAAGAGACAGAGAGAAGAGAGACAGAGAGAAGAGAGACACAGAGAAAGAGAGAAAGAGACAGAGACAGAGACACAAAGAGAGACACATAGAGAAAGAGAGAAAGAAAGAGAGAAAGAGAAAGAGAGAGAGAGAGAAAGAAGGAGGGAAAAAGGGAGGGAGAAAGCAATGTAGGCCTTTGTCTTGAAGAAAATTCCAGTCTCAATATAGAGATAAGAAAAAACACATGAAATAATAACTAACAAGAAAAGAGAGTAGAAAAGCATGAATGAATGAATAGACATTAATACAATAGGAGTTAGGATAAGATATATCCCCTTAAGGCTAAGTTGAAAGAGCCTTCACCAGAGATTTAATCTAAGCCTTAAAGGTGGGTTATGTTTAAAACAGCAGAAAGGAGGTGGAGAGGAATACCAATGGGAGAACAGCACCAGCAAAATCAGGATAAAAGGGTCATAAAACATTTTCTGATGACAGTGCATAGTCCAGTATGGCTGGAGCAGATAAATGTCATTCCCCTACAGTGTCTATTATTTCTACCAGGAGTGATTTTGAAAAGTCCCAGTAAACCAGAATATTTCCATGTATTAGGAGAACTGGTTCATTCTACCACTAACTTAGCAGTTATTTAACTAATGTATTAACCAACTAGCTGTCAATTGTTTAACCTCTCTGGGTATCCGTTTCCTACTTTATAAAGAGAGGGAGTTGAACTAAGTCATCTCTGAGATCTGTTCTAGTCATAATATTTTGTAAAACAGATCTATATAGTTTCAAATCCTACTTATCTGTTATCTTTTACAGTTAAACCCATGACATTTGTAGTGCCTCTCTGAGTTATCCTATCAACAAAACCTGAAAAAAATCTCAGCAGGATCTAAACATTCCTTTTTTCACCTGTATGGTTAATCCTCTTTCTTTCATTGTCCTTAGCATTACTCACAAAGCTCAAAGAATTTTGAGATTTAGGGAATGAATGAATGAATGAAAAAAAAGTTCTGTGTTTAGTAATTTCGTAGTTTCTGTGATTGTACTAAGGGCTAGAAAAAAGGCAGTTCTGTTCTCAAGGAACTCATGTGCTAATGGAAGAGAATAACACAAATAGGAGATTTCAGCTACAAGGTCTTCTGGTCTTTTCATTCCACTGAAATTGCTCTCTCCAAAATTACTAATGATCTCTTGGTTGTTAAATTCAATGGCTTTTTCTCAATCCTCATTCTCCTTGAGCTCTCTGAAGTGTTTGACATTGTTATTGACTCTCTCCTCACTGATAATTCTTTTCTCTCAAGGATTTTGGGGCACTGTTCTCCTGGCTTTATTCCTACCTATCTGACTGCTTTTTCTCTGTCTCCAAGGCTGGACCCTTCTCCATATCACACTCACTAATTGTAGGTGTTCTTCAGGTGTCTGTCCTTGGCTCTCTTTTTTTCTCCTACATACCACTTCTCTTGGTGATCTCATCAGCTTCCATGACCTTCTCTATGCTGATGATTCTCAAACCTATCTATCTTGTTTCATATCTCCAATTGCCTTTCAGATATCTCAAATCAGATGTCCAGGAGACATATGTGAACTCTGATTACAAATGACCAGAGTTATAGAGGTTTTGCAACTGCTGTTAACTCCAAAAATACCAAAAAGCTCCCCAAGTTCTGAACAGATTGCTTTCTTTATTTTATTCAAAGAGGGAAAATAGACACATGCAGCGGGACCACCTTTAGGAGGAGATCCAAAGCTGTGGGGCTAAACCTTGATTTATCTATTTGTGACTAGACGAAGAATCAGTGTAGTATAACAACAGTGGTGAGACATAATAACATTTATTCATGCTGACCTTGTGCCAGATTCAAGATAGTCCTGTTCTCAAAGAACTCACCTTCCACTTGGGTGAGACAGCATGGAAAGGAGGGTTTAGTTTCATGGTAGATGCTAAAAGAACAGGTTCTGTCAAGCAGGTCCAGAGAGAAAGGCCCTGAGGGCCTCCAAGTGCAATGAAAGGGCAGATGGTCATTGATCCTGAGGATAGTGAGCCCAAAGGTAATATGGAGGAGGTCAACCCCCAGCAGAGGTGAGGTTAGTGGAGTCCTCCCCTAGTTGGAAGGGCTCATCCAATGCCTAATTAGAACTGCACAATGGGACAATGGGGATTTGGGAAAAAAAAAAACCAAAAAATAAAATGGGGATTCATGTCTCTGTTGTTTGGCTAGGATATGAGATGAGAAGGGCCAGATCTAATAAGATGAATTTTAACAGGGATAAATTTAAAATACCATATTTAGTTTAAAAAAATAAACTGAAGAAATATAGGTTGGGAGAGATGTAACTAAACAGCGTTTTACATAAAATTAGTGGATCAAGGATAATGACCTATCAACTAGTGAACTAATACCATTTCAGGTATTAATTGAAAAATGGCATCCAGGATAAAGGAAGCTATAATCTTGTAGTACTATGTCCTTGTCAGATACTTCTAAAGTATTATATTTAGTTTTAGATGTCATATTTAGGAGGTTTGTTGACAAGCTGTTCAGAGGATTGTAACAAGGATGATAAGACTATAAATGAGAAATAAGGATCAGTTGAAAAAAATGGGGGTGTTAGACTAGAATTATATTTATGTTATAGATTATAGAATTATTTATACTTATATAATATTTACATCTTACATATACTTATATATATATCTAGAAAGAGAAACACACACACACACACACAGAGAGAGAGAGAGAGAGAGAGACACTAAATTATATTTAGTAGGGAATTTGATTTGATTACTGCTTTCAAGTTATTATACGGGTTTTCACAAAGAACAGATTAGAATTCAACTACTTCTGCTTAATCCCAGAGAACAAAATAAGAAGGAATAGGTAAAAGTTGCTCAGAAATCAGTGAATCAATCAATAGGTATGTATTAAGTTCCTACTTTGTGTCAGGCACTGTGTTAAGTGTTAGAAAATAGAAAAACAGATTTCAGTCCCCAATATAGAGTGACTGGACTTTGATTTCCTATTGGGGAGCAAGAAAGGAATATTCAAATGGAAGTGACAAACTGTGATAGTCAAAACTCTCTGTCTCTCTCTCCCTTCCTTTCACTCTCCTCCCTCCCCCCTCATTATTTTTGATACTATTTTCCAATTACTTGTAAAAACAATTTGTTTTTTTTTAATTTTGAATTCAAGATACTCTCCTTTCTTCCTCTTTCTCTCTGAGACAGTAAGCAGTTTGATAGAGGTTATACATGTGCAGTCATGCAAAACATATTTCATATTAGTCATGCTATGAAAGGAAACAGACTCCCAAAAAACCAAACCCATGAAAAAAAAAATAAAGTGAAAAACAGTATGCTATAATCTGCATTCAGACTCTACCAGTTCTTTCTTTGGAGGTGGATAGCATTTTTCATAAATCCTCTGTCATTATATTGCTGAGAGAAAGAATTTATTCATAGTTGATCACAACTAATCACAGTTGATAGTGCTCTTGAAGTTGAGTACTAATTGATTATTAAACTTATTAGTTGATAAGAAACTGAAGTAGGAAATCCTAGGAACTAATTCTTATTGTCAAATGGGACCAGGATAGTGGTTAGCAATGTTATCCTGTCATTGCTCAAGAGAAAATTCACTAATAATTAGAATTGCTTAATTGCTTTATAGTCAGATGTTTTAAAGAAACTGCATAACTATTTTTCAAGGGCCTCTTTTTAAGGTATGAATTGAAGTGGATAATTTTTGAAGTCCTTTTTCGACTGATTTTTATGGCAAGCAGAAGGAAGGGAAATGAATCTCTTGATTTCTACTAATTTCTTTTTGGTTAATTGTTTTAATTATAGAGACTGACTTTTTAGAATTCTAAAAATAACTGCAATCTTTGAGATCATCCTTTTGAATGGATGACGATGACCTTACTATGATCTCCTAAAAATCTCCAATTGCTATAATAAACCTGTCACAGATGTCTTAATGATAAATTTTCTATTAAGTTTGGATTTAATTGAAACAAAGTCCTGAAAATCTGCAAATTTGTTGAATGTCTACTTCGTTTCATTCTATATTATGGATAATTTTGCTGGATATGATATTTTTGGTCATAAGTCTAGTTCTTTTGATTGCTAGTATACTTGATTCTAGGATATGCAGTCTTTTACTGTGACTTTTATTAAATCCTGTACAATTCTAATTGTAGCTCCAGCACATCTGAATTGTTTTATTCTTGTTTCTTACAAAATTTTCTCTTTGATCTGGAGATTCTGAAATTTGGCAATAATATTCCTATGTGTTTTCCACAAAGGATCTCTTTGAAGTGGTGATTGGTTGATTTTTTTTTTTCTATTTCTACTTTTCCCTCATGTTCTATCATTCCAGGACAATTTTTTTTGGATTATTTCTTGCATAAAAATTTCTTGTGTCAAGGTTCTTTCTTTTTCTTTTGGTCACAGCTTTCAAAGTAATCCAATTATTTTTATATTCCTGTTCTTGATCTGTTCTCCAGATCTATTGTTTTTCTTATAAGCTATTTCACATTCTGTTTTATTTTTTCATTCTTTATATTTTGCTTTGTTATTTCTTGGTCTCATGGCTTCACTGGCTTCCCCTTGCCCAATTCTAATTTTCAAACAATTATTTTCTTCTTTAAGACTGTGAATCTCCTTTTCTATTAGCTGACTTCTTTTTTCATAATCCTATTTTTATTGAATGGTTCTTTTTTAAAGCTTTTTCTCAGTTCTCTAATTTGATTTTTGAAGTCTTTTTAGAGTTCTTCTATAAATTATCTCTGGGCAGGAAGTCACTTCACATTAGTCTTTGGGGCAGAAAAAACTTTTTTTACTTCACTTTCTCTGAAGAGGAATCCCTGTCTTCCCTTTTCCCAGAGTAAGTTTCCTTGGTTGGGTTCTTTCTTTGCAGATTCATTTTTTTAGATCATGGGGTGGGGGATGATCCCTCTGACTTCATTTCAGCCCTCCCCTCTGACCTGGAATCCCAAACCAAAAGCTCTCCCCTTCTGCAACTGCCCACAGCCATCCTTGTCCCTGTCCCACTATTTCTGTATTCATCAGGTGTTGATTCCTTCTCACCTAGGGCCATATCTCAGCAGCACAGCTGGGTCTGGCATTAAGGTTCCCTCAGTCTTCCTGGACTCAGATCCGGATTCCACAGGTAGTTGGGGGAGGTGAAAGTCTCTGTGGTTCCTGCTGAGGCTCCATCCAGCCCCAGGGTTTCCACTAGGTGTTCCTGTGGAGCTAGCCCAGAGGTGTTTGCCCTTCACATGGGTTAATCTCTGGTTTGGGGGCTTTCTTCAGATCTTGTGGAGTTGTGCCAGGAGGACCCTAATTCTTTGCCAAGTTGTTGTATTTCACCAGTCTTATGTTTTCCCTAATGTGTTCTCTTCATGGGGGAAATCTGGAGAGCTTGAAGTTTATTGACTTATTCTGCTCTTCCTGAAGGAATAAATCCAAGAGGAAAAATGAATACTTAATTGTATTCCTGACAAAGACAACACAGTGTTAGTTACTGTCAGGCATTAAGAAATATAAATGAAAATTCATTTATTACTTCCTTTTTAGCTTAGTGGGTAGTTGAGGGAGGTTAGGGATGGTGAGTTGGAAAGTTCTGAATTAAATCCTAAAATTCAATAGGATTGTAGATTCTGAGCCAGAATGGACCTTAAGAGGCCATCCAATCTGACAGAGCCGCTTGCTCACCATGTCCCCAAGAAGTGATCATGCAGGTAGGATCATCTCTTTTTTCATAGAAAAGGAAATAGATCCTGAGAAATAAAGTGACATATGAATCTCTCAACTCTGAGTTTTTCTGCCTATGGTCTATGGGAAGGGCCAAATGAATAAACTGAGGTCCAGAGAGATTACAAATGGCAAAGGTTCAAATCAAGGTTTTCCAGTTTCAAAACCAGTACTCTATTCATTTCATCATGTTTCTTCCAAATGGAAACCTTGGACTTTGCCCTGAGAAACCAAACTTTGAAACATGAGCTTTCATTGCATCTGGTCCCAGACATGCCTCTTTCCAGCTATCTGCACCATGTCACCTATGAACTTATATTTTTCCCTATATCATTTCCAGTTCTCTTTTATGCAATGTCTTCTCTCATTAGAATGTAAGCTTGTTGAGAGCTGGGATGGGCTTATATTTTAGAACAGTGTCTGAACTGTAGTAAGCCCTTAATAAATGGTTTATCTATATGCCTTTATTTTTTTTATCTATCTGTCTATCTATCTTAATCCATACTGAGACATTGCCCAAAGAAGATACCAAAGTATTGGGAAACAGCACAGAGCCACAGTATATATGGTCAGAAAAAGGGGAAATGGTAAAGGTCAGCAAGGAGAGAGTTGGAAATTAAAGGAGGAACTTGGTGTCTTTGGTAATTTTGTGTGGGATTTTGTTTGAGATCAGTTATAACAATGATTACTAAAAATAAGTACCCCGAGTAACAACTAAAATCACTTCAGCAAGTCACTTTATCAGTTAAGTTTTGGTATGCATCATATGACATCCAAGATTGACCTGAAGGTCAGCTGGGACTTTATCATGTAACCTGAACACTTTGACACTTAATGGCCAAGACTTCTCTGATTCCTGTTCCATTCTGCAGACATAGATTCCATTCCTTCTTTGTGCTTAGCACTATGATAGGTCCTAGAAGGTCATGGTGAAATACAAGACCAACAAAATCCTCCAAGGTTCCTGGCCTCAAGCAGCTTACAATCATATAGGGAAGATAATACATACATCTCATAAAAATGAATATTAGCTGGTATACCATTGTTTCCCACTTGACCTGGGAGAGGTCATACATGGGTACATGAGACATCTATTGATGAAGAATCATATCTGAGAGGGGACATTAGGAGAAATTTTATGGAGGATGTGTCATTTGAACTAGTCTATGACAGAAGAAAGAAGAAAAATGATTTAAGAAACAAGAGAGAGGAGAGTGGAAAAGGAATAATCCATTCCAGGAATAGGGGATGACATCTCTAAATGCACCGAGGTGAAAGTGGTGACTAATTATGGAAATTTGCTGACTTATGATGGTCATTTCCCCCTCTGGGAACCATTTTTATGCAAATTCTTTAAGAAAAGTTCAGACTTGGGGGGCGGAGCCAAGATGGTGAACTGCGGACAGCTTTCTCTGTGAACTCCTGGGACATTCCCTCAAACCCAGACAAAGTGAGCCTTCCAACTGGTTTCTAAGTGAGAGCACCGCCAAGCATTTGGACTACAACGCACTTCTATCAAAGATCTACCTTGAAAGAACTCCGGAGAAGGTTAGCCTCAGGGGAAATCGGCCGCTGGTCGCGATCAGACTCCAGCTGGGACGGAAGTCAGGGCTGCGATAGAGGGGCGGATTTTGGGCACCCAGGAAGCCCCTGGGAGACGCCTGGGCCACTTTGCTCTGCTTGCGGGCAGGTGCTTTGGCAGATCTGCCTTTGGAAAAAAGTAGATCGAGAGCAGCTGAAAACGTGGTCCTAGTGCGAATCTAGCCCGACCAGCCTCAGACCGGAAGTCAATTCGGCAAACTGCCCCAGGGCAAATACAAATTGTTGCAGTTTTCTCTGGTTTTGACCAACATACCAACTTTAAATCATGAGCAAGAAGCAGAAGAGAGCTCTCACCATAG
>JAJPUD010001331.1:393737-406226 GCA_023553655.1 Myrmecobius fasciatus
TAAAAATTAAAATTGAACAAATAGAAGTAAATGACTCAATAAGACTTCAAGAATCAGTTAAACAAAAACAAAAAAATGAAAAAATAGAAGAAAATATGAAAAATCTCCTAGGAAAAACAACTGACTTGGAAAACAGATCCAGGAGAGACAATTTAAGGATTATCGGACTCCCTGAAAGCCACGATGAAAAAAAGAACCTGGATGCTATCTTCCAGGAAATCATGAAAGAGAATTGCCCTGATGTTTTAGAATCAGAAGGCAAAATTGGCATTGAAAGAATTCACCGATCACCTCTAGAAAGAGACCCCAAAATTAAAACCCCAAGGAATATCGTGGCCAAATTTCAGGACTATCGCACCAAGGAAAAGATATTGCAAGCAGCTAGAAAGAAACAGTTCAAATACTGCGGAACTATCATTAGAATTACACAGGATCTGTCAGCTTCCACACTGAAGGATTGAAGGCCTGGAACCAGATATTCCAAAAGGCAAAAGAACTTGGATTACAGCCAAGAATAAGTTATCCAGCTAGAATGAGCATCATCTTCCAGGGAAGAAGATGGTCATTCAATGATACAGGAGAATTTCACCTATTTCTAATGAAAAGACCTGATCTGAACAAAAAAGTTGACCTCCAAATAGAGAACTCGAGAGAAACATAAAAAGGTAAAAAGGAAATCTCTTGAGAACTATATTCCTACTATAGGTATCCTTTAAAGAATGGCAGTATAATTTGATTTTTCTTTGATAATAATGGAAAAGAAATTAGAGGTGGAAGGGATACCATACTGAAAAAGAAAAAGGGGGGAGGGGGGAAAAGGAGGCAAAATAAAGTAACAATAAAGGAGGTAAAATAAGGCAAAATCTCATAAAGAGACATAGAAGATCTAATATAATTGAGGGAAAGAAGGGAGGGCGATGAGTATTGTGTAAACCTTACTCTCATTAGATTGAACTCTAAGAGAGTATATCAGACACATTTGGCTTCAAAGAAAGCACTGACCCTCCTTGTGGGAAGGTAGGAGGGAGGGGAGAAAAGGAAAGGGATAAACTAATAGAAGGATTAGGGGAAAGGTATAAAGGGGAGGGAGGGACTCTAAAGGGAGGAGGATTATTGGTGGGAGGTGGTCATCAAGAAAAGTTCAGACTTGTTATCACTTACTTGGGAGTTTGGTCAACATAGTTTAAGATTATAACTAGAGATCCTGGTAACTGGCAAATGAATGGAGGTGAGAGACCCATTCCTCATAAAGTTTGGAATGAGCTATGGTGAGGAAAGGGCAACAAGGGGGTACTGGGGAACTCATCTCCTCTGCTTCCTTGCCAAGCTCAATCATTTCCTGGGATAGTTTATTCACTCAAACTTTTTTGGGGTCATATTCAAGACATACAATTCAGAAACAATGGTCTCCAGACCACAATAGGAAGGAAGTATATGTCTTCTCCAAATGTCATTATCTAGAAAAAAAAAATCTCACTCCTCAACCCTAGTCACAATTCTGGTAGGGCTAAGGCAGTAAAGCTAAAAAAAATTCTGGCATTTTGGAGCCTCCTTAATGAGAAAGAAGAACACATTTCCCCATTTCTTCCTATTCTCTACAGTAGATTCTTCCTTCAAGACTACTAACTATACAGAGAAGTAGAAAACTTCTTCCATGGGAGTTTCCACACTAACTAATCAAAAATCTTTTAGGCATTAAAGTAAGCATGAAAATAATGAAAAGGAAATTGGATCTATGCCATTTGCTAAAATCACACAGCATTTTCCAGGATTAAACCTTACTTCCCTTACTAATCCTTATTCAACTAACACCATAGGTTAGTTGTGAAGGAAAGGGCTTAAAATGTGACATAGCTTTGAATTATGGTATTTATTTTCCTTAGTTTCCTAAATGAAATTGTGGGAAGTCATTCTATCGTTATAATAGATTGATCATATATAGAAATGGAGAGAAATGATGAGGACCCTGTCTTATAGAGAGCTGTGGTATAAACAAAGGCTAGGGGAAGCCCAAATACCAGCTCTCAGGAGGGCTTATATTCCATTAAACCACTGATGTGGGAGGGGGTGGAGTGGGAATTATCTGAGTCTAACATTTACCTGCTTCAAAAAATCCTCCTTTGGAATAATATATTATCTCCCCCCCCTTTTTTTTTTAAAAAGATATGTCTTTCCAAAAATACCTTCACTGCCAAATTCAGTCACTTGTTCTCTTTCTTTAATGGGTTTCCTTCAACTTTTTTCATTATCCATTTTCTCTTCTTGGCTTCCTTCAAGTCCCAGCTAAAATCTTGCCTTCTATGGGAAACCTTTTCTGAGCCTCCTTAATTCTAGGGTCTTCCAGGTTGATTACTTTCAGTTTATCCTATATATAATTTGTTTGTAAATGGCTATTTGTATGTTGTCAGACTGATTATACTGTGAATTTGTTGAGGAAAGAAAATGTCTTACACTTTTCATTGTATATCCAAAGTTTGATTCAGCACTTGGGCACATAGGCCCTATTAATATATGTTTATTAACTGACTTTTTCATTTCCTTAAATATCTTTTGCTTTAATTCTAAATTATGTTCTAATTTTGTTCTTTGTTCTAATTATGTACTTTGGCTTACTATTAATAATAAAAGCACCAGTAAAACATTGTAAGCTATGGTTTTGAGAGAAAGAAGGCCCTTTGAGGACTTTAGACTTAGTGTACACTTATGTGGGTGCTACTATCTGTGAGCTGGGATGTGTTTCTGGATACTATATGCTAAATTCATTTAAAAATCCACACGCACACAAATTTATTGTTTATTTTTAACAATGATTTATTTTTAAAATTGAGTTCTAAATTCTCCCTCCAATTCCTCCCCAAACCATTGAGAAGGCAAGCAATATGATATCAATTACATCTGTGAAATTGTTGAGGTATCAGATATGTATTATGTTGTTGCCTCTGAAAGAATTCAGGCTCAGAAAGTCTCCAAACCAGGTAAACTCATTTTAATAAGATTTACTTATTACTCAGTGGGTGGGCCAAGCTCCCAAAAAGAGTCAGCAATCCAGCAAAGCAAGACAAGGATTTTTGTAGAGTAAATGGTGCTGATTACATCACAAGGTATATACATTTTAAGTTATAGGAGGAGTTTGCTAAGATGGGGAAGTCCTAAAGCCTTAGTGGAATTGTGTATGGGGTTACCCAGAATGAAGAAAAGTCCACTTGGGGGGGGATTAAGGTATGGTAATGATATTATAACTAACATAGATTCATCCAAGGACATAAAGACAAGGAACAATGCAGGTGCCATGCTGGGGAATAGATTTCTTGAGATTTGCAGCCCAATGTCCTGTTCTCGATCCCATTAGAGCTATTTTCTTATTGTCTGAATTCTGCATTTTGTGGTAACTGTCATAAGGTCACCTGGTAATGTGTTTACAGAATATACTGGCGTATTCATTATTCTAGTGAGACCCATAATCAATGATTTCTGTGGAGCTCGGGGGTGGGCAGCAGGTTTATGCTGGGAGGGCAACAATCAGAATTCCCATCAAAGTCACAAAATACATTTTTCGTATTAGCAATGTTACAAAAAAGCAAGAAAAACTGAGTGAAAAAATTATACTTCAGACTGCATTCATATTTTATTATTTCCCTCTCTTGAGGTATATGATAAATTCTTAACTGCAATATGATTTCTACTTAATATTACGGTCTTATTTCATATTAATCTAAAGTACAGCTGATGACTTTGCACAGTCCTGACTCATTTTAATCCAATTCCCTTGCAGGTCATGACATCATCTCCCTGATGTCATGGCTCTCTTAGGACAAACAGTAGCTGCCAAGTTGATATTTCTAGCACATGAGTCTGAGTTTATATTCTTCTAACTAAATTGGTCTAGTAGTCATTCATCATGTACAAAATTTTATCTGAAATGGAGGGGAATGGAATATAATCACTTATGTCTCCCTTACTATGTGTCAGGCACTGGGCTAAATATTTCACAAATATCTCATTTGATTCTCATAACAACCCTAGAAGTGGTGCTGTTATTCTTCCAATTTTACCATTAAGGAAATTGAGACAAATAGTATTGGCTCAGGGTCATACAGCTCCTTACTATTGGAGGTTGCATTTGAGCTCAAGTTTTCCTGACTCTATACCTAGGACTTAGTCCACTGGGCCACCTAGCTGATAATAATGACAATAATGATAAATATAGCTAAGCTATATGTATGCATATTTATCTGCATGTATATATATATCTTTCTCATTTTCCCATAAGGGATCCCCCATGTACTCCTTCATTTCTGCCTTATTGAATTCCTAGCTATCTTCAAAGTATAGTTTATGTGCCAGTGCCTGAAAGTGACATTTTCTGATTTCCCCCCAATAATGAGAATTCTCTTGAGCACATATCACATATCATATCCCTCTATAGAAAGTAAGATCCTTAAAGACAGGGATTGTTTTGATTTTGGCTTTGTATTTCCTATACTTAGCACAGTGATACCTAGTTAGCATTTAATAAATGAATTGAACTACATCTTTTTCTTTCTGTTCCCTAATTAATTACCTCAATACATAGTCCTGTATGTAAGTTCAGGCATTAATATTAAAATGTAAAATTACTTTCTTGGCTACTCTGTCTTCAGATTTATGCTACTTAGGAAAGCATATTAGAGACATGATCTCTCATGCAAAAACTTTGAGAGCAGCTTAATTATTTATTTATACATTTGAGTATTGGGCCTGCATCCCTTTTATGCAGTCTGGTTTACTGTTTTAGCCTCAGGACTTGGATTTTTTCAGGCTATCACTACTAATTCTATCCTCCCTTTTATCCGAAAGCTATTTCCTTTCTTTCCTTCAATCACTTTTAAAGACTGCAACTATTTCACAAACTCAGTTTCACTTCTTTGGCTGCAATTTACCTTGCAACTGCATCCTTTACAAAATTTAGTAAAAGCAGTGATTCTGAAGGACAGCTGTCATATTGTCAGGATCTCATTACCTCTCACCTGCACTATTTATTGTCAAGGCTCCTCACTGGTTTTCCCTGAATCTTATTCCTCCTTTTAATCCATCCTTCTTCACATAGCTGCCAAGGTGAAAGCCATCTCCAGTCATCCTGATCTATATTTTGCCACTAGGCCCAGATGGCTCTGAAGGAACAAGTAAGACTGGTGACTTTGCACAGCCCTGACTCACTTTAATCCAATTCCCTTGCAGGTCATGACATCACCTCCCTGAAGTCCTGGTTCTCTTAGGACAAACAGCAGCTGTCAAATTGATATTTCTGTCATATGTCTGACCATCTCCCTTTCCTCTTTACTTAAAAAGTTCATTACTTCTATGATATTCATACTTAACTTAAAGCCCTTTTCTGGTTTAATCACATATTATTTTTGACAGAAAACTTGTTAATATCAAATGTGATATTTCCTGCCACTCCCTCATAATGATCCTTGGTATGTCAAAATTGAGTAATGTCCATGTATTCCTAAAACTGTTCATTAAGTTGTTCTGAGCCACCCTACATCCCCACCCCAAGACCTTTCCTTGTAAACAAACCCTCCTAGAACCAGAAACTTTCCAAAGTAGTTTCTGATGTATTTACCCCCTTCCGTTGAGATTCCTGGCAAAAAAAAACCCAGAATAAACTGATTTTCCTCCCTCAGATTGCTGAGGGGAGCTGGTGTCTCACAATCAGGCCTTGCTATTTAATGTGAGCCTCCTCCCCCTTTTCTCCTAAAAGTATAAGAATCTTTCCTGTAAGTCTCCCTGTGGGACATTGCCCAGGGAGGCAGGTTTGCTTCCCTGTTATCTCTATTAAAGATGCTTGCTCTATTCTCCCACTTATGAATTTGATTTATTTCAGGACTTGACACTTTCCTTATACCCTCTGTGTTCCAGAAAAATTGGCTGACGTGCTCTTCTGATATGCCTTCATTTTCCATCTCTGAGCTTTTGCAAGGAAAGCCCACATGTCTGAAATTCCCTTAAAGGCTCAGCTCAAATAATAACCGCCCCCAGGAAACTTTCTTAATTCTCCCAGTTGTCAGTACTTCCCCCATTCTTCTAAATTAGATTGTACTTATTTTGTAGGGCTTTACTTTTTTATTTGTGTACTTGTTCTCCACCCACTGTCCTTCTCCTCCCTTCTCCACCCCACTAGAATGTAAGCTTCTTGAGACCTGGAAATTTCTTTTTTTTTCTTTTTCTTTTCTTTTTTTTTTTTTTTTTCCTTTCCTATTTTTGTATCTCGGGCCTAGCTTGCCACAGACTAGGCACTTAAAAACATGTGTTGATTGATTGACTATGGTTATTTTAATGCTTCAGATTCAATTTGACTTCTCCTTTGTCACCTAATTTCAATTGTCCCACTGGTAATGGACTCTGCTCAGGCATTTCTAAGACATACCTCTTGCTTTTCAATGAATAACTACGTTAAAATGCTTTGGGCTTGAACTTCGTAACTAAAAAAAATCTATCTAGGAATGAGTGGCAGAAAAGTTATCAAGGACCCTGGTAAAGAGAAAAAGGGATGGATCAGATATGGGCTGCTGGGTGATGGAGTAGAAAGACCCATCTTCAAGAGTTCAAATGCAGCCTCAGACATTCCCTAGCTCTGTGACCCTTGGCGAGTCACTTAATTCTGTTTGCCTTGGTTTCCTCATCAGCAAAATGATAGAGAAAAGGAAATGACAAACTTCTTCAGTATCTTACCAAGAAAACAGGGGATCACAAAGAAACATGATTGAAAAACAACAAAAATGGATATGTAACAAGATGAACAATTCAGATCCCTACAGTGTGACCCTCTAATTATCAAAACAAAAATCTGAGGAAGTTCTCATTGAATGGGTTGTATCCATCACTGAAGAAGATAGGTGAGAGTCATGGAAAACTGCATAGGTGGAGAGGTTGCAACCTACACTGGTATAGGAAGCACGCACAACAGTGCATCAGTGATCTATTAACAGAAAGTATTTTAAAAATATTAATTTCTTGACTAAGAGAACTTTATTTGTGAATGTTTAAATGCCTTTATTGTTTTTCATGCCTGTAATGAACTTCCTCCTCATCACCATCTATTAGTTTCCTTGGCTTCCTTTAAGACTCAAATTAAATCTTACCTTCTGAGCTTTTTAAAAAATGTATTAAAGTTTCATATTTTTTGATTAACATAAAATTTATTTTCTCTTCCTCCTACTCCCATCCCTTTGATAATAAAAGAAAAGGAAAACAAATTCCTTATAACAAATATGCTGTCAAGCAAAACAAATTCTCTTGTTGGCCATGTTAAAAAAAAAAATACCATCTCATTCTGACTTTGAATCCTTTTTATCCCTATCAGGAGATAGGTAGTATGCCTGTAGTCCTCTGGAATTATTCGTGGTTATTGCTTAGATCAAATTTCTTTTCAGTTTTTAAAGATGTTTGTCTTTATAGTGTTGTTATATCATAGTGTTGTTCTCCGGATTCTTCTCATTTCATCATTCTTTTTTTTTTTTTTATTAAAGCTTTTTATTTGTATAACATATATATGGGTAGTTCCCCAACATTGATCTTTACAAAGCTTTCCATTACAAATTTTACCCCCAGTCCCCTCCCCTCCCCTAGATGGCAGGAAGTCCACTACATGTTAATAATGTTGAAATGCTTGAGAAGTTATGCAAGAAAAAGCCTATCTACAAGAAAAAAAAGAATCAGAGAAAGGCAACACAATGCAAGCAAATGTCAATAGAACATGAAAATGTTACATTGTGGTCCATATTTCATTTCCCTCTCTCTGGGTGTATATGGTTTTCTTCAGTGAACAATTGGAACTGGTTTGAGACAATTCTTTGTTGCAGAGAGCCATGTCCATCAGAATTGATCATCATGTAATACTGTTGTTGCTGTGTATGATGATCTCCTGGTTCTGCTTGTTTCACTCAGCATCAGTTCATGCAAGTCCCTCCAGGCCTCTCTGAAATTTCATCATTCTTTATCAAGCCAATTAAAGTCTTCAAAAATTTTTTTTTATAATTTTGATGTTATAAATTGTTCTGCTTTTGTTCACTTTATTTTGCTTCAGTTCATACGAGTTTTACCTTGTCTCTCGAAATCATTTATTCATTTCTTATAGCATTCTGGTATTCTCACATATTCATGTACCACAATATGTTTATCCATTCCCCAACTAGTGAGCACCTCCTTTCGAGATCAGTTTTTTTTTGTCACCACCAGAAGAATGGATATTAATTTTATATGTAAGTATCTATGTATATATGTATTTGTGTGTGTATATATATGTGTGTGTGTGTGTGTAAAGTGTTTTTTTTTCTTTCTCTGATCTCTTTTGGGTATAAGATTGGCAGTGGTATAATTGGGTCAAAAAGCATGCATTATTTAGTAACTTTTTTGCATATAGTTCCAAATTGCTTTTCAAGAGGTCTACAGACAATGTATCAATGTCCCTATTTCCTATAGCCCCTCTAATACTTGTAATTTTCTTTTCTTTTTTTAGTTATTTAAATCAATCTAATGGTTATAAAATAAAGTAGAAAATCAGAATTGTTTTAACTTTCATTTCTCTAATTATTAATGATATAAAGCATTCTTAAAAATATGCCTATATATGATTTCTTCTTTTGAAAACCACCTTTTAATATATTTAGACCATGTATTAGTTGGTAAATGACTTGTATTCTTACAAATTCAGATAAGCTACTTATATACCTTAGATATAAACCCTTTATCAGAAAAGTTTGCTGCAAAATTGCAGTTAAATATAATGTAAGTAAGAATATAATACGACATAAAGGAAAGATGAGTGTTCCTGACCCCATTACTTTATCTAGTGAAGCATTTACCTGTCCTAAGAAGAGCTTGAGACTTGTTCAAATTATTTGCCAAAATCTTGGTAGCCTGCATTCTAGTATTCCTTTATCTACCAAACTTATAACCATATCATAAAGGGAAATGAGTCATCTCTGAACAAACCATGCTGATCTTTGTGATCATACTATGTCCTGGAATTTGTCAGAAGTTAAAGATAGCCATCACTGACCTATAATTTGCAGAAATCTATTTTCTTATCTGTTTTGAAAATTAGGTTACCATTAATCCTTCTCCCACCCATGAATGGGCACAGAATATTTCACTGTGATTTTTAAAAGATAAATATAACTCAGACAAACTATACCTGTCAGGTCTTATGCAATGTGATTGATCTGAATCTGATGGTTTGACATCATTATGGGTAGCTTTTATTTTTTCTTTCCATGTATCTTGAATTTCAATTTCCTATTAGCTATTTTTCTTCAGAATTTTCTAATCAAGAGATTATTTTCATAGACACAAAAATAACCTCCAAAAGCAAAATAAGACTAAAGGAGTTCTAAATTAAATTTTTTTCTATCATCGGTCATTATCACCACATCTACTTTGAGAAATAATACTGTTATCTTTGATTCTCTTCCTACCCCCATCTCCCTCCCTACAACGAGAAAAAAATACTCCATGCCTATTTTTGTAATCTTAAACCAGAGGTCTTCTGGTAAATGCTTAGCAACTGACCCCCAACCCCAACCCCATATGCCCATGTAATACTTTTAAGCATAATTTGCATTCTTAAGATTTTCTTTTCCACTTAAGTCTAAAGAATAAACCAAACAATAAATCAGGTCCTGATTTGTTGTGTTTGCTAATTTAATAATCTACTTTGGGAATAAACCAGTATACTCCTGTCTTTAGTTTACTTCATTCTATATTACCTACTCTTGCTTCCATCTTCTGTATGAAATAGGAATTGCACAGAGGATGACCCAAAATTTCTTGCCTGTTTTTGGCTGGCTACATTTGTGTGACTGGTACAGGAGCTTGGCACTTTGATATAATGAGACAATCCATTAATTGTGGTTGTTGAGCAAGAAGAGCTGGTAAATCAATGAATCTATAAGAGAGACAGAGAGAGACAAGCAGAGGAACAGAGATACAGAGAGAGGGACAGAGACAGACAATCAGAGATGGAGACAGAAAGACACAAAGAAATAGAGAGAGACCCAGACAGATAGACAGAGACAAAGAGACAGAGGAGACAGAGACAGAAAGAGACAGAGAGAAAAAGAGAGAGAGGAGAAGAAGAAGAAGAGAGAAAGAGAGAAGGAGAGAGAGACAAAGACAGAAAGAGAGAAAGAGAGACAGAGACAAGAGAGAGACAGAGACAGACAAACAAAGATGGAGACAAAGACACAGAGAAATAGAGAGACCCAGACAGACAGACAGAGAGACAAAGAGACAGAGGAGATAGAGACAAAGAGACAGAGAGAGAAAAAAAGAGAAGAAGAGAGACAGAAACAGAGAGACAGAGAGAGAAAAAAGAGAGAAGAAGAAGAGAGAGAGAAGGAGAGAGAGAAGGAAGGAGAGAAGAGAGAGAAAAAGAGGGGAGGGGAGAGAGTGAGTGTATGATAATCATGTAACTTAGATTTCCACTGAGGGCTGGCCCTATTCTACCCCAGCTTCATGGGTACTGCTCTTATACAGCAGCTAGAGCAATGGGACATAACTAGAAAAGCTTGCACACTGGCTTCTAACTCTCTCTTTTTGCTTTGTATTTCCTTTCCAGAGGAGGAGATTGAATCTCAGTACCAAGATTGCCACGTGAAAGCTCGGAGTCCACCTGGTCAATCTGAGAAGTCCTGGCTCAATTGCTCAGAGCTGACTGGCAACAAAGGAATGAACCCCCCAAATCGTGAAGGATCCACCAATAAGATGAGGAGACCAAGCTCTTGTCTGGCATCTGTTGTGAGGCTAATAGAGCTGAGGGGAAATGTAAAATGTCTAACAACAATCCCACAAAATGCTTCATGTTCAGATGACTTCTCATGATGAATCTGCTCAGGCTGCATGGGGGAAGCCAAAGCAGATGTGCCCTTTAATAGAAAGGGAGTAGGAGAAATAATTTTGCTCCTTGGACCTAATAGTAGATTATTATTTTAGGTGTACATGTTTTTCAAAAACACACGTTGATTAATGAGCTCCTTGAGCATTCATATCAGTGTCTTTGGACAACTCCTTTTCCTCTTCTTTGAAATTACTTTTCTTTGTTTCTTCAGAATTTTATTTTTGAGATCTCATCTCTTAGGCTGATTTTCCTTATAGAATTTTAGGCCTTGGGGCCTATCTATTCTATTTCTAAAATCTTTAGAAATTGTTCTTTCTAAATCTGAAGTAATCCTACTTTTCTCTCCTTCATTAATACAAACCTTAAGATGAAGTGATCACTGACCCATCATTTCTCTTTTAGCAGCTAATTCTTCCTAATTGAGGAGAATAAATTCTAGAGTATCACTTCTCTTCATTGCTTCCTCTAGTCTTTGTAGGATAAAAGCCAACAAATTATTAGCTACTTTGCTTTTGGCAGAGAAGATTTTAAAGGATGTTTAAATATTTAAAAAACTCTATTACTATTATGTTGTGCCAGACTTTGATCTGGTTTCTCAACTCTTTATCCATTTTTTTTCTTCCTGTTCAAGTTCTATGATTTAATGGCAGTTTCGCTTTTACTTCTGTCTCTGGATCTTCATCTATATGTTTGATATTATATTTATTCCTTCTAGACTCAAATTTCTTCACTTAACTATATGTAACTAATCTACATTGTATTTCCTACTCACAGCTCCTTTATCTATAAGTGACATGGGCATATATGTAACCTCTGAGAACATACTCTAAGTATTGATTCTTTCCCACTAAATTTAAGTGATGTTTATAAAAGTAAATATGCTTCTTTATATTTTTATATTAAAGTTTTTTTCTTTTCTTTTCTTTTTTTTTTGAGGGTTTTTTTTTTATTTTTTAGAAGCTTTTTATTTGTATGACATGTATATGGGTAGTTTCCCAACATTGATCTTTACAAAGCTTTCCATTACAAATTTTACCCCCAGTCCCCTCCCCTCCCCTAGATGGCAGGAAGTCCATTACAAGTCAATAATGTTGAAATGCTTGAGAAGTTATGCAAGAAAAATCCTATCTACAAGAAAAAAAAAAGAATCAGAGAAAGGCAACACAATGCAAGCAAATGTCAATAAAGATCATGAAAATGTTACGTTGTGGTCCATATTTCATATCCCTCTCTCTGGGTGTATATGGTTTTCTTCATTGAACAATTGGAACTGGTTTGAGACAATTCTTTGTTGCAGAGAGCCATGTCCAATCAGAATTGATCATTATGTAATACTGTTGTTGCCGTGTATGATGATCTCCTGGTTCTGCTCGTTTCACTCAGCATCAGTTCATGCAAGTCTCTCCAGGCCTCTCTGAAATCGTCCTGCTGGTCATTTCTTACAGAGCAATAATATTCCATAACATTCATATACCATAATTTATTCAGCCACTCTCCAATTGATGGGCATCCATTCAGTTTCCAGTTTCTAGCCACTACAAAAAGGGCTGCCACAAACATTCTTGTACAGGTGGGTCCCTTTCCCTCCTCTAAGATCTCTTTGGGATATA
>JAJPUD010001331.1:416226-431226 GCA_023553655.1 Myrmecobius fasciatus
TGAAGATCAGTTCAGAGGCTTATTTTATTGTTGATTTGAGAGAAGTTTGGAGGAGGATGCAGAGAGTCACCCTTTCACTCCGCCATCTTGGCTCTGCCCCAAAGTTTTTATTTTCAAAACATATACATAGACAATTTTCAATATCCACCCTTGCAAAACCTTGTGTTCCAAATTTTTTCCCTCCTTTCCCCTATCCCCTCCCCTAGAAAACAAGTAATCTATGTTAATCATGTACAATTCTTTTATACATATTTCCACAATTATCATGCTTCACAAGAAAAATCAGATCAAAAAGAAAAAAAATGAAAAAGAAAACAAAAAGAGAGCAAACAACAGCAAAAAAGTGAAAATACTATGTTGTGATCCACTCTCAATCCCCACAATCCTCTCTCTGGGTGCAGTTGTATACCTCTTTATATTAAAGATCTCTATTTAACTTTCCTTATTGCCCATAATTAATGAATTTATATTTAAATATTAGAGACCACAGATTTTATTGTTGACTCCTTTTTAAAATTTTATGAATTTCTTATGAATTCCTGGTTAGAATACATTCTAACCACTTTCTAAGACTTCTAGCTAGGTAAACAGTCTTAGGAAATTATCTTCTTCCTTCTTATTTTTTCTTTCTTTTAAAAAATTTTTATTTTATTTTGAGTTGTTTAAAAATTTTCCCCCTCTACTCCTACTAAGGCAGCAAGAAATTCTGAATACATATATAAAATAATTCAAAACATGTATCTGTTTAGGCCATGTTCCCTCTTCCCCTTTCCCCCCAAAAAAAGAAAGAAAAGAAAAAAAATGTTTCAATCTATATTTTGAGTCTATCAATTCTCTATTTGGAGGTGGATAGCATTTTCCATTATCAATCCTTTTGAATTGTGGTGATCAGAATTGTATTGATTAGTTACTAAGTTTTTCAGAGGTGATTAACTTTACAACATCCCTATTAATGTGATAATTAGTTTCCTGGCTCTCCTCTGTTCACTTTGCATTCATTCATCTATCTTCCCAGATTTTTCTGAAACCATCCCTTTCATAATTTCTTATAGCACAATAGTATTCTTTCACATCCATATACCATAACTTGTTCAGCCAGTCTCCAATGATGAATATCCCCTAGGCTTCCAATTCTTTGCCACAAGAAAAAGAGCTGTTTTAAATATTTTTATACATATGGATCATTTTCCTTTGATCCCTTTGAAGTAAAAACCTAATAGTGGCATTATTGAATCAAAGGACATTTATAATTTTATAGCTCTTTGGGAATGGTTCTAAATTGCTCTCCAGAATGGTTGTACTAATTTATAGCTCTCCCAATAGTGATTAGTATATCTATTTTTCCACATCCTCTCCAGCATTTGTCATTTTCCTTTTCTATCAATTTAACCAACCTTATAGATATGAGGTGATACCTTAAAGCTGTTTAATTTTTATTCCTCTAATTATTAGTGATTCAGAACTTTTTTTGTTATTTCTTTTGATAGCTTTGATTTCTTCTTCTGGAAATTGCCTATTCATATTCTTTGACCATTTATCCTCATTTAGTTGGAGAATGGTTCATATTTTTATAAGTTTGTCTCAGTTCTTTATATATTTGAGAAATAAAACCTTTATTAGTAAAACTTACTGTAATTCCTTCCCTCTCCATTTTCTACTTTTATTATAATTTTGGCTGCATTAGTTTTGTTTGTGCAAAAGCTTTTTAGGTTTAAGTAATCAACATTATCCATTTTAATTCTCAAAAAGCTCTCTATCTCTTGTTTGGTCATAGAATTTCCCCTTATTCCTAAATCTGACAAATAAGCTATTTTGTGCTCTCCTAATTTGCGCATGGTATCACCTTCTATCTCTAAATCATGAACCTCTTTTGACCTTATATGTGATTATAGTATGAGATAGTATATATGTAGTCTCTGCCAAACCTCTTTCCAATTTTCCCATGAGTTTTTGCCAAATAGTGAATTTTTGTACCAGTAGTAGGGATCTTTGGTTTTTATCAGATATGAAGTCATTGTTAATGTGGTCATTTACTTCTATATATTGTATAACTAATCTAGTACATGGATGAGCCATTCACATGTCCACATGTCTTATTTTGGGACAGCATATTGAGTTTTGCTCCTTTTTTTGGTCTATGTCCTCTTCTAACTGATCTAGTTGTCTCTTGTCCCCAGTAAGAAGTACAATATTGCAATATTGATTAATATTCCTTTGTAGGTGATTTATGTTTTTCATCTTACTGCTTGACTTTCTTTTTCTTCTTAACAATTATAATGTTAGAGTTTAAGTATAAAGTACCTATGAATGTTGAGTCTTGGACTTATTCCTTTTAGGATTCCTATTGATGCTGTTCAGTTGAATTTAAATTGTTTTTTTACTTCTTCGGGAATTTTTTGGGGCAATTTTCTAGAATATTCAATTACAATTATGCTGTCTCCCAAATCCCCTTTCATGTTTTTTTTTTTTTTTTTTTTTAAGATATAAACCAGACTTTAGGTTGCTATATCATGACCTATTCTGCAGGAACATCATTTAATTCTGTATATTTTTCATTTTTTAAAGATAATTCAGTTTTTCTTTTTTTTTGGCTGTGTGTTTCTTCTAACTGATCTGTATCGATAATAATTCTGTTTTTATTGGAATAAGTTTGTTATTGTTTTAAATTTTTTTCTTTTTAGTTTTCTATTTTTAATTACATGTTAATCATTCCTTCCTGATTTCCTCCCATTAAAAAAAAAAATCTTTTAATTCTGGTTACCTCCCAGATATTTATTTTCTTCAAGAACTTCTTTTATTTGATCTTGTGATCTTCTTACTAATGCTAATTATTGTTTAATTTCCTTGAATGTGTCCTCTAGCTATCTAAGACTCTCTCTTGATACATTTTGCATGGTTTCTTTTTCTATCTTTGTTGCTTCTGGAAGTTCAAGTTGACTTAATTACTGTTATTTTTGTTGTTCTTATTTTATATTTTAATTGATTTTCATTTTATTTTTTTAGTCTTATTTTCTGCTTTTTTATATTTATTGTTTTGTGGAGGAATATGCAAGAGGTCTGACTCCTTTATAAACATTCTTCCGATATTGTTTTTTCACTTTTTTTAGGTTTCTAAACATGTTTCAGCAACAACAACAATAACAGTAAATCATTTTTAGAAGATCATTCAAGGACCTAAAATAAGCCAATGGAAAAGTTATGAGCCTTTGATGTTTGTGGATTTGTATTTCATTTCTAGATTTATTTGTTACTTGTTATTTCTGTCACTCAGATTACTTAACTTCTTTGGAGTTCAATTTCTCAATGTGTAAAATGAAAAATTGACTTGATCTCAAAGGGTTTTATCAGATTTATGACACATCATCCTATGATCTTAACAGCTAACCCTGATCTTTCATAAATGTGGATTGAACAAGGTTCTAGTTGGTCAACAAAGACTTCCTAAGCTCCTGTTCTGGATGAGACACTGTGGTAAGTACTGGGAATACAAAAAAAGTTAAAAACATGATCCCTGTCTTCAAGAAGCCTGAACTCTAGTGAGAAAGATGACATATAAACGATTATGGAAGGCAATCTCAGAGGAAAGGCACAGAGTAGGAAACTGGGAAAGGTATCTTGCAGGAGCTTTAGTCTTTATTAATCCTGTTCCAACCTCCCATTTCTCCTTTGGATAACCAATCTTGCTTAACTCTTCTTGTCAGTCAATCCAATCCTATTTGGGTTGAATGAAAGATCCAGCCTACTCTATAATCTAGATATAAATTTATTAGGAATGATAAGAAGCTAATTTGCTTGTAGACACTGTCATGTAACCTCATCTCTAGAAATGAGAGGTTGCAGGGCAGCTAGGTGGCTCAATGGATAGAGCACCAGCCCTGAAGTCAGGAGGACCCCTGAGTTCCTCTCCTGAGGAACTCAGGACCTGAGTTCAAATCCAGCCTCAGACACTTAACACTTCCTAGCTGTGTGACTTTGGGCAAGTCACTTAACCCCAACTGCCTCAGAAAAAAAAAAAAAAAGAGAGAGAGAGAAGTTGCCACAGGTACTTTCTTCCTTGTCCTTCCTCTAATCCCAAGACTCTTAATCTACTCTACATCAGAGACCCTTTGGCAGCCTGGCGAAGGCTGTAGACCTATAATTTCAAAGGAAAATATATTCAAATACAGTGATCAAATTTTTTTTCAAGACAAGTTCATAGACGCTAGGTTAAACAACTGGTTTCAATAAATCTTTCCCTGAATTTTAAGCCTCTTTTCAAGGACTTTGTAGTCAAGTATCTAGTTCACTTAGTCTTAATAACTATAAGCTCACCTAATTGTTTTTGGTTCCCTGGACAAGAAAAATTTTATTATGTGTCCTAAAATGATTCTTCTGGGTTTCCAATCATCCCAAAGCAGCCTAACATTCCAATTTCCTTCATGTCTTTAAAAATATTTCTATTTGGGTTTTTTTTTTTCTTTTCTCTTTCACTGACAATTAAACTGTACTTTGTAATAAATAATTTGTTCAGTTGTTTTAGTCATATCTGCCATTTGGAGTTCTCTTGACAAAGATACTGGAGTGGTTTGCCATTTCTCTCTGCAGCTCATTTTACAGATAAGGAAACTGAGGTAAATAGGATTAAATGACTTGCCCAGGCTCACCTAGCTAGTAAGTGTCTGAGGCTGGATTTGAACTCTGGAAAATGGGTCTTCACAGCTCTAGGCCCAGCACTCTATGCACTATGGTGCCACCTAGAGGTCTCAACAAATAAATAGAAGCAACAAAATAAATCAATACATTATTCATGTCTATAGCTTAAAATATAGGCTTCATTCCCAATGGGAACTCCCTAATAGGAACTATTTGCTGATGAGAGATGCACACTTAACCATCATATTCAATTTATTTTGTATATAGAGTGTTTGCACACAGCTATCTGTCTGCATGTTGTCTCCCCCATTAGACTGTGAACTTCTTAAAAGCTTTTAAAAGCTTTGTATCTTTCGTACTTAGCATGGTGTCTGGCACATACTAGACACAATAAATATTTATTGGCTGACTGCCTGTGAAATCCTGATTGGCTATGGAATTGATCTTGGTTCTAAAGTCTTTCAGTGTTATTTCACATTGTGTTACTGTGCTCTGCATGGATGTTAGTCTCTTTATTTTGTTTATTTCATTCTGCATTAGATAACATAAGACTTCCCAAGCTTTTCTGAGTTCCTTGTAGTCATAATTTTTATGAAGCACTAATATTCTATTCTATTCATATACCATAATTTATTCAGCCATTCCATAATCAGGGAGTAGTCAGCTTTTTTCCAATTATTTATTACAAAAAGTACCGCTATACTCTTTTTGTATATGTGGAAACTTTCCTTCTGTCTTTGTCTTCCTTGTGTTAAATATTTAGTAAATACCAGGCAGAATGTCAGCAAACAAGAACTTATTGAGTGTCAGGCACTGTATAAACTTCTAGGGATAAAAATATTAGCAGAGAGAATGACAATCCTTTTTCTCAAAAAGCTATGTGGGAAGACACATAAAGAACATAACAGGGACCTGAAAATGGGTGGAGAAAAGATACTCAGACTACAGCACAGTGGTGAAATTCAGACACCCAGAACTATTGTTAGGAGGGAAATGAAACAGAGTCAGCTTAGACCCGTCCCCAAAATAGAGACCATAGAAAAAACTCACCAAATAGAGAAAGGTGCACAGTGAGGAAGCCTCATTCACTAGCAGAAGATCTAGGCTGGAAGACCTAGGTCAAGGCAGATGAGAGAGATTCAGGTTTTTTTCTGTATTTTGGTGAATTAATATTAGAGATGGAATGGACCAGTTCTGGAGCTTATGAATTGAAAAAATATAGAATAGTTTTGTTGTAAGGGTTAATGTTGAAGAATTACCCATACATATGTTTTGCAAAAAAAAAAAGAAAAAATATAGAACAGCAGCAAAAATCTCAAACTCAAATCTGGAAGAGAGTTGCTCTGAAATGACCTGTCTGACCCAGCCCAGAAATGCATTGACCTAGTAGCTGAGATGTGTTGCTCTACAGACAAATCAATTCATCCATCACCTACGGCATCTAGAAGTGAATTTGTTGGTGAAAGGGATTCTTTAGCAGCTGCTTTAAGTTTGAGCCCATTCTCCTTAAGGACTGAGATGGTAAAGTGAAGAATGCACTTTTGGTTTTTCTGGATGTGTGTGTGTGTGTGTGTGTGTGTGTGTGTGTGTGTGTGACATTTGTGCTTTCACTCATATTTTTTTCCAGTAAATATGAATGTATAAGAGCTAGTGGATGTCACTTGATTAAATCATGCTAGGTAGATTGCTAACTGTCAGTGGCAAATAATCCTGGGGCAATACTGGGACTGCCAATTGATATTGAGGGAAAATATACCAGAATAATGCCTCAAACCATTAGCATCTCTTTAGAGAGAAAGGTTGCCAGCTGAGTTCTGGGAATCCAACTGCTATTACAGTATGAGTTGAGAGAGCCAATCAAATCTTGTTATGATATATATTATTATATTATGGGATTGTGCGAACTAAATCTTTTAATCCTACATATACATATTTAGTTCATATAATCCTATATATACATATATGCATATGTATATATTTTGTACATATATGTATATTTGTATATATAGGATTATATGAACTAAATCTTCACTCTTCTGTACCTTCTCGTCACCTAATCCAGATTCTGATCAATTGTTCCTTTAAGTAATCTTTGTCTGGAATACCAAGGCAGAGATCCAATTTTAGTCTGGAGTGTCTAAACATGTGACATTTTCTGTATTCCATCCAATTCATCCCTTCCCTGCACCCCCTTGTACTAAAGCTGACGGAAGCATTTCTCCCTTGCCACTATCTTAGCCTGTGGGCAATGTCCTAGTTCAGGTCTTGCTTGCTTTCACCATCTCCCATTGGGGCTCTCTCTATCCTGGATCAGATCCAGGACTGGGATGCTACATGCATTGTCAGACCCTGCTCATTTTTCCAGACTTAGATGGTGTAGAGAAAGTGGAGATCAATATACTGAGGCAGCAATCCTATTATCTCTATGCTTTCCAAAAATTCTAGAAAAGATGCAGGAGAGATTATAGGGATGGGGGCTTATCAGTAATGACCCAAATCAAGAGCTTTAAGTGGTGGTCATTTATTTATCTGGCTGGATTACCTCACTAGTGTTTCCCTTCACTTATCTTTCATATTTGTTGACCTTGCTTCAGTTGGTAGTGCATTCCATTGTTCCCCAAAGCTGTTCTAGATCAGTGATATTTTAGACCATTTAAAAAATCCTAGCCCCTGCTGGTGGTCTTGTGAAGCCTGTGTGCCCCTTTTCAGAATCATGTTTTAAAATGAACAAAATAAAATATATAGGATTTTTAAAAACCCCAATTATATTGAAATACAGTTATTAATTTTTTTCAAGTTCATTAGTCCTCATTTTAAAAACAGGGAACCTTTGGCTAGAATTTTTCATACTGTTATCTTTTCTGGAAATCTTTCCTATATAGTTCTGGCCACAGGGTACTTTTCTTTACCTATAATTCTTTCTTTTCTATTCTTTTTTTTTCCCACAACAAATTACAACTTAGATATGGCAACTGGTTGCTCTGTGGGAGAAGCTTAGTTCCTCTTCTTTTGTCTTAGATTATGACCTTTCTAGATGCAGGGAATTCATTAAAGCTGGCCTGACCATGCTATTTGGAAAATGCTTTCCATCAGTCTAAACTTAGTGGAGTGAAAAGATTCTGGGATTTGAAGATTGATTCTTATATCTGAACTCTGTCACTCATTACCTATGTAATCTTAGGCAGCCATAGGACACTCTGGACCCCAATTTCTTCATCTGTAAAGTGAATTAAGTGAACTAGATGTTTTCAAAGATCTCTTTCAGATCTAAGTCTATGATCTTCAAGCATTTCCCTGACCAAAACCTGTGCTCCCCCCTTGGACTTCCCATCAAGTTCCTGCTTCTAGTTCCTTGTAAGAACTGGTAACAAAATGCTAATGAAAGGGAATTGTTCGAGCCAGACCCAAGTCCAGGCAGTGCAACCTCATTCTGGCAGCCCTGTAAACCTTCTGACCCATTATCTGATCCCGTTACTGTCTGTGGCCTGACAAGACTGGAAACTGCCACTGCTACCACTGATTCAGGCACCTGAGGCCTATTCCTGGTTTGCTGAGGCCCTGGCTTGGACTGAGCTCTTCTCTCCCCTTTCCTGCCCTCCTAAGTTGTCTTAGGCTGGAAAAAAGCCATGGAGAATAAGCACATCAAAGGGCCTTCATCCAATCAGTGCAAAAGGACAAACCACCTCTAAGATTTATATATCACACCTTACTTATCTCTATTTCTAGGAGCACTAAACTCCCATGTTATTTTCTTTTTACTATTGCTATTTTGTTCTGGGTTTTTATTATTATTATTGTTATAGAAAGCGAGCAGGAACTTTTTGGTTAAACTATACTTTATTAGCACTAAATTTCAGTCACCTTACTTTAGAGGAAACAACTTGGGTGTTTTCCCATTATGTTCTTATTTTCATCTGATGGGGAGTAAGATCAGCATTTCTTTTCCTTCTTCACAGTAGGTGGGTCCTGGGGCCTATCTTGCACTAAAAGGAATTTAAGGTATGCTTCAAAGTCCAGTACTCTTTTTGTTTTAAAGTTGGGATGAAATGAGACACTCGAAAGTCACTGAATTCTTAACAAAAAGAGGTTTATTTAGCCCTAACAGAGGAAGAATATGTGACAAAGCTATGGTGGGACTTAGATTGTCTGGATAGGGCCCCTCTCATCTCTATCTGGAAACACAGCTCATTATCAGGGCAGAAGATAATGAAAGACATGGCCTTTCGTAGAATTCAACTCAAAGAGGACTAAATTGTCTATAGCTGAAAATTTGTTGTGCCTTTAGGTGATAAGGAAGCTGTGTAAGGGAAGCCATGGCCAATCAGTCAAGGGAACAGTTTGATTTTCTTTTGGGGAAAATGAATCCATCATTACTCTCACGGGAATTTATTTTTCATGACTATACATATTTGTAATGGGTTTTGTTTTTCATGCCTTCTCAATGATTGGGGTATGACTGAGTGGAGGAATAGAATTTAGAGCTGAAAATAAAATTGAATTAAAAAAATAAAGAAAACCAATCCCCATTGAATGAGGGGAAAAAATGGGCCTGCACTTACCTGAAGTTGTTTCAAGTAAATACTGATAATGTTAGTTCTGTCACATATGGTAATATGGATAATGAACTAGAATATATAAATTGGTCTGGATAAATTTGTATAACACTGACCAGTGATGAAGTATCCATGAAAATCAGGGAAGAGAGGTTCCATTCCCAAAGCTGCCTACAGTGATCCATGTATCTGAATATTGTTGTTTAATAAATATTAAAGATGAGATGTCCATGGTTGCTTAGTGCACAATGGACAATTACTGTGTTAGAATCTCCCTGAGTGATCATATGACAAATGAAGAACTCCAAAGATCAGGGACATCAAATGAAATAGAAGAAGCTTATTGTGGGAAGAATCACTGGACAAGATATGTATTATTGACAGATGGACTTCCCAACGATTCCCTTGTATCACAGTTGACCAAGAGGTTGAAATTTGGATCATGGGACAATGCTATAAAGGAATTTGGACAAAAATGATGACAGTAAGAATGAGATAATCAATTCTACTATTTAGTGAACCTGCATTCTTGTGTTGAATAATAATGAATCTTAATGAAGTAAGGAATTAATAAAATAAGGGTTCTTCCAGAATTTGTGCTCTAATCATATATTAATGATTGATAAATAAGATTCTCTCTTTGCATTATATCCCTCTCTTGGATGAGTCCTTAGTTGTTGGCTACTATAATATATGGCTGTCATCATCCACTGATAGAGTTATGCAGACATTTGACAAAAAAAAAATGAAAATACTTTTGGGGAAAGAGCATTCTTCTTTTGCAACACTGATTTCAAATGGTATTAATGGAAACATGGAGGAAGTCGAAAATAAATGTACCAATACTGAAAGAGGAACTTGTAATCATATAATTCAGATATGAGTCACTCGATAATACCTACTTTTCTTGTAATGACAGGATTCAATAAAGCCCCGTAGCCAGCAAGTCCTTTACTGGCTGGCTGGCTTACATCTGTTTCAACAGAAAAGGTTATAGCCATAATTGATATACTTCCAGCATATTAATGAGTGAAGAGAACCTAGTTCTTAGACTTGGTGAATCATAAACATAGATTAGAATCATAGTTGGAAAGAACCTCTGCTGCTATCTTGCATAATCCCTGTCCAAGGAATCTTGTCTATCCCATTTCTAATCAGTGGTCATATTCAGATTCCAGGAACTAGACTGGTATTGTAGTCAGGAAGAATACAAGTTCAAAAGTCCTTAAAACACCTGATAGCTGTGAGAGTGTGGCCAAGTTACTTAACCTCTCAGTCTCGATTTCCTCATCTGTAGAATAGGAATAACAATAATACCTATTTCAGATCTTTGAGAGCATCAAATGAGATTATATAATTATATGTAATAGAACACATTATAGCCTATTAAGATGATATAGTAAAACATTGCAATAAAATAAAAGCATATTGCATAAAACACATTGCAAATCTTATATCATTATACAAATGTTATCAATAATTAATATTAGTAATAATTATTATTATAAATTCAACCCAAGGTTCCATTAGCTTTATAAAGGCTATTGAATGACACTGCTGACTCATATTGACCTCACAGTTGACTACAACCCGAAGTCTTTTTTCATAAAACCACTTTCTAGGCTCAAATATCAGTTCTGCAGATGAGCTTAACTTCTCTGAATCTCAGTTTCCCCATCTGTAAAATGGCAAAGTTGGACTAGGTCTTCTTTAGGGTTCTTCCCGGCTTTAAATCTATGATTCTCTGATCTTCTGACATACATGGTAGAGATGTAATTTGAGTTTTGTGGAAAAAGAAAGAGACCTGGAGAGTCTAATTGAATCTAAGATTAATTCACTATAGTTCATGCATTCTTCCCAAAATTTTCCATAGAAACGTCAGAATATGATTTCTCTTTCTCAAAGGATCCTTATCTGCTCTATAAGTATTCAAGCTAATAAAATTATTAAACATAAAACAGTTTAATTTAAAACATTGAAGAACACAGAGAGGACTCATCTATAGGGCCTTAAACCAACAATTGTGAAAATCCCTCCCAGTGAACTCTACTGTGTCTTAAAAGCCTGCTCTCTGAGGTTTGGTTCCACAGACCCATAGATTCATAGGATTAATTAATGAAGTTCTTGCATGGCAAGTGGAATTGATGTCCTATTGTAAGTTTGGGTTGAACATTTCTGGGACAGGTACGGGTTTAGTACTTCTTCGCTCCCCAAGTCTGAATGCATCTAGTGGTAGTTCCTATCTTTATAATCACTTAATAAATGCTTTTTCCATTACTTCATTCTTTCACTGAGACAGTGTGAGTCAGCCACTTCCCCAAAAGTAAAATGTGTATCTCTCAGTTCAGTTTGCATTTTCCTAACATAGTACTAGCAGTCAAGCACAACTTTCTTATCTGTTTTATACTTAGGCTCATTCCTACATTTCCTTGTTTTTTCACCTGGGTTCCTATCTCTTTCTTCCCACATGGTATCCCCGGGTGCTTATAGAATGCTTTCTTTCTAAATGCCTTCAGGATTCCTATCCATCTCAAAAAGGGGATTAAGAATGAAAATAGTTACACTTTCTTACTTTCAGTAGAATAATGAGTTGTAATCACTCTTTACAGGAGAAGAGCCACAGGTTGAAACAATGAAGGAAATAATTTTCCCTTTGAGTCATCTTAATACATAGCAAATTAACAAAAACTACTGTGAAATCCTATTTAGTTTCTGAATGAATTTCTTTCATTTCCTCTTATTCAAGTGGTGTTTCAACTGCGTGTTTTCTTCTAACAGCACACTGATAACTTTGGCTAATAGGTTTAGAAAGATGGCCTAGGATTTTGTCTAATTAAGTCTAATTAAATTCTCATTTTTATTGGGTAGTTTTTTAGAGGCAGACATCCTATTTGTTTGTCCATTTTAAACTACTCTACTGACCCATCCCTTAGTGAAAATTAGACAGAAATACATTGAAATAACCCAAACATACAAATATTTCACTAGATACAACATTACATTATGCTTTATTTAGCTTGGGATAACACACCACAATGCTTAAACTATATAATACCACATTTTGTTCAGTTGTTTTTCAGTCATGTCTGACTCTTCATGACCCCATTTCATTTTTTTTGGCAGATAGTGGAGTGGTTTGCCATTTCCTTCTTCAGCTTATTTTACACATGAGAGAACTGAGGCAAACCACTGTTAAGTGATTTTCTCAGGGTCACACAGCTAGTGAGTATCTGAGCTACAATTTTAACTTAGGCTTTCCTGACTTCAATCCCAGAACTCTACTCATTGCGCCACCTAGCTGCCTCTGATGTATTCATTTTAAAATTAAATTTTACTTTAAAAATTATTGAATATTTTTCTTTGATACAACCAATATCATCTCCCTCAACCTCTAACAAAGAAAATACTCCACCCCCAAATTATTTTGTCAATTATTGACAGAAAATAACACAACTTTATGGATCTGTGGAAATAGATCCAACTGACTAGAAAGAGCTGTGATTTTTTTCTTTTTTCTATGCAGTTTTTGGTGTAGTCAATTACTCTGTGGAAATTGATAAATATATAAGTGGACACTTGGTTTATATTTTATTGGTTGCCTAGACTTAAAATAAAGAGAGAAAAACTGCATATAAACTTAAAAGTGCCATATCTATATATCCCCTCTCTATGCCCTCCAGAGCCAATTGTTAAACAATTTCTAACACACCTCTGGAAATGTCCTTTAAGTTATATGGTAAGTTTACTAACACTGATATATTTGAACAGCATTTTGTTGTTTCTCCATGTTAACTTTATTTATATTGTTGCAGTCATTTGTGTATATTGTTCTTTTGTCCCTGTTTTCTTTTCTTTTCTTTTTTTTTTTTTTTTTTTTTGCTTTTTGCTGAGGCAATTGGGGTTAAGTGACTTGCCCAGGGTCATACAGCTAGGAAGTGTTAAGTGTCTGAGGCCACATTTGAACTCAGATCCTCCTGACTTCAGGGCTGGTGCTCTATCCACTGCCCCACCTAGCTGCCCCATGTCCCTGTTTTCTTTACTCTATATGACCTTAGCTACATCTTCCCATGCTTCTTTGAATCCTCATTCAAACTTCCTTATGATATAGTGATATTCCATTACATTTAATTACTAAAATTTGTTCAGAATAATTGTTGGATACATCCTTTTTTCTAGTTTCTTGTTATGAAAAATAATGCTTCTAAGAACATTAGGTCCATTTATAGCTTTTACTGCTGTCAATGACCTCCTTAGCATATAGACCCAGAGCAGGTGAAGTCTTTGCTATATATGCCACCTTGGTTTTAAGTGACTTATGAAAACCTTCATAGAATTTTTCTATTGCCTCATCCTTGGTAAAAGATCTTATCAAATTAAGTTGTCATATTTGTGGTATTTGTTTTGCTTCTGCTTATCATGAGAACAACATCAACATTTCCCCCCATGTTTGTACAACTCTTCCACCTCCTTTGTGAATCACTGTAAAAACTGGGTATCATCTTCCCACTTTGCTATACTTTGTCTTATTTTATTATGAAAGTGTGAAAATTGATATGATGAATTTCTTCCAGTAGTTTGTGAATTCGTCAGCCATTTGTAATAGATATCACATTTAGGATATTAACAATTATATTTACAGATAACTTAAAAACTGCACTATTCTTTTTGGTTGTTGATCAGTTCTATTCAACTTTTTGTGACCCAATTTGGGGTTTTCTTGAGTAGTTTGCCATTTCCTTCTCCAGCAAACAAGATTAAGTGACTTTTTCAGGGTTACACAGCTAATAAATATCTGAGGCTGGATTTGAATTCAGGAGAATGAATCTTCCTGCCTCCAGGCTTGGCCAGCCAGTGGCTCTTATTCTTAGTATCCTATATCCCTCCTTTCTACCTGATACCTGACTTTTAAGCATGACTCAAAAGTTAGTTTTTCTATCATGGAGCCCCCTATCCCTACCACGTAGGTGGGTAGCCTCCTTTAGCGGGCTTTGTCTTTAAAGTTGTGAGATTCAGCTCATCACTCTTTTATGCCTATATAACAGCTATATCAGGAGTCAGCTCCTGGACCAAGCAGTGGACACTGTGAACGAACCTAATGAGAGGGCTCCTCTTTTTTCTTGGCCCAGAGAAATGGGCCTGAGCATGTCTGATTATGCCTTATGCTATTTGCCCTTAGTCTGAGGGACCGAGATGATCTTGGGGCAACCAGGTTAAGCCTGTTAGAAGGCTTAGAAGAAGGAGGATTTCAGGTGGGGGGGTGCTGCAGCCAGGGATCTCCACACAGAAGCCCTGGAGAGCCAGGGTACCTGGGGCTAGCCCTCCAAAAGGGGTGGGACTTGGATGTGGAACAGGGCCCTAGGATAACTGGGTCAAGCCATGGATAATTCCTTTTCCTTCCCCAGAGTAAGGTGGTGCAGGGGGAGGGCTATTTTGCCTTCCACCTGTTTGGGAGAGTGCTTGTATATTTGTGATGATCTTTTGAAGTTAACATTTCCTCTTTGTGAAAGTACTAGACCATTTCACCACAATAACTGCAATAATGTGAAATTCAGAGAGGGGGGAATGGAGGGAGGGAGGGAAAGAGAGAGAATGTAACGCCTGTTTCCCTGCCTCAGTTTCCCTGAATTGTTCTGCCTCAGTTTCCCTGGTGGCCACTCACCCCTTCCTTGGCCCATTGGGACCGAAGAAATAAGGACCTGAAGCTCTGGCCACTTTCATATTCCAAAGAGTCATAAAACTCCAGATGGCTTATCTCAAATGCCTTATCTCAAAAACTTGGATGGCTTGTTTCCTGCCTCAGACTCCCGTCTCTTGC
>JAJPUD010001331.1:433726-436864 GCA_023553655.1 Myrmecobius fasciatus
ATTCTCAGACACTAGCTAGTGTGATCTTGGGCAAGTTATTTAAACATTGTCTTGCCTCAGTTTCTTCAATTGTAAAAGTGTTAGTAATAACATCTTCTGTTGGTGTAATAAACTTCCCAGAGTGCTGTAAGGATTCAGTGAAATATGTGAAAATGCTTAGATAGTGCCTGGAACATACACAGTAAAAACTTGTTTCCTTATAAAGGACAACAAGAATATACAAAAGAGAAAAAATAAAGGCAGAGAAGGATATGGAGATAAAATTAAGGACTATTTTGATACTATTGTGTTCAAGCCAATACAAAACATTTAAAAAATTTTAAACAAAGTGTATAAATAGTTGAAACTTGCAGTTCCAGTTAAAATCTTAAAAACAAACAAACAACTTTCACATCTCAGAATCAGCACAGCCAGTAAGTGCAGAAGCAGTGGGGCAGGGACATTATTGGCTGTAGGTACTTGCAGGAGAGTGGAGCTTTTGGTTTGGGGATCCAGGTCAGAGGGGAGAGCTTAAGTGAAACTAGAGGCATCATTACTCCTATCCCAGGATTAGAGGTCTTTTCAATAATAGTTATTTTTTTTTTAATGAACAGGTAGAGAAGAAATGTTGTGCCTGTCCCAGTTTCCCTCAGTTGCTGTCTCAGTTTCCCTCAGTTGCAGTATCAGTCTCCCTTAATTGCTCTGTCCCAGAATAGCAATCCCCACTTCCTGACCTTCAGAAATAATTGGACTCACATTCCAAAGTAATCATGAAACCTCCAGATGGCCAGCCTCGACCTACCTCTTATCTATCTATGACCCAGACAAGCAGTCTGCTTTGGCAAGGCTCCTTACTCCTAACCTGTCAGAACTGAATTTATGGTTTCCTTGGACACCAGATGTGCTCATCTGTTCCCATGAGTTCTTTGTTTCCCCTGGGCTAGGAAGATTATAAAACTAATATTCTCCAGCAATGGAGTGCTGTGTACTTTGTACTCAGTCAGCTGACATTGCTGTGTGTCAGTCTCCGGGGTGGACTGCGTGCTTTGAAACATGAGTCCCAGCAGTCCTGATCCATAGCTATGGATACTGAACTCTCAATTAACATCAATAAAGCATTAACTAATTTCCAATGTGTGATACTGCCTCACTTTCTCCCTGAGCATTACAGAAAGAACTCAACCATAATAACATACTGTGGGAAGAGAAGATCAGGGTTCATCCTCAGAGGAAGATAGTGAAAAAAAAACTGTCTCCTACTCCAAAGAGTAATATAGTTCCCTGCCCAGAGACAATTTATGAAAAAAACATTAAAAAGACTTTAAAAATCAAATAAAAGAGATTGAGGAAAGACTAAAAAAAAACCATCCAAGAAAACCAAGAAAATTATGAAAAAAAGTTAATCAACTAGAAAAGAAGATACCAAGTCTTTTTAAAAAAATTAATTAAAGCTTTTTATTTACAGAACATATGAGTGATTTTTCTACATTGACCTTTGCAAAACTTTTTTTTGTTCCAAATTTTTCCCCTCCTTCCCCCACCCCTAGATGACAGGTAGTCTAATACATATTAAATATGTTAAATTATATGACAAATACAATATATGTATACATATTAATGCAGTTATCTTACTGCACAAGAAAAATCAGATCTAGAAAGAGAGAAGAAAAACAACCTTAAGAAGGAAAACAAAGTGCAAGCAAATATTCATAGAAAGAATTAAAATGCTGTGTTGTGGTCCACACTCACTTCCCACAGGCCTCTCTCTGGATGTATATGACTTTCTTCATCGCTGAACAATAGGAACTGGTTTGAATCACCTCAATGTTGAAGAGAACCATGTCCATTAGAATTAATCATCATATTGTCTTGTTGCTGTGTATGATGATTTCCTGGTTCTGCTCATTTCACTCAGCATCATTTCATGCAAGTCTCTCCAGGCCTCTCTGAAATCATCCTGCTGGTTGTTTCTTACAGAACAATAATATTCCATAACATTCATATACCATAATTTATTCAGCCATTCTCCAATTGATGGGCATCCATTCAATTTCCAGCTTCTTGCCCTACAAAAAGGGCTGCCACAAACATTCTTGCACATGTGGGGCCCTTTCCTTCCTTTAAGATCTCTTTGGGATATAAGCTCAGTAGAAACACTGCTGGGTCAAAGGGTACACACAGTTTAATCACTTTTTGAGCATAGTTCCAAATTGCTCTCCAGAATGGCTGGATCCATTCACAGCTCCACCAACAATGTATCAGTCCCAGTTTTCCCACATCCCCTCCAACATTCGTCATTATCTTTTCCTGTCATTTTAGCCAATCTGACAGGTGTGTAGTGGTACCTCAGAGTTGTCTTAATTCGCATTTCTCTGATCAATACTGATTTGGAGCACCTTTTCATATGACTAGAAATAGTTTCAATTTCTTCATCTGAAAATTGTCTGTTCATATCTTTTGACCATTTATCAATTGGAGAATGCCTTGAATTATTATATATTTGAGTCAATTCTCTATATATTTTAGAAATGAGGCCTTTATCAGAACCTTTAAATGTAAAAATGTTTTCCCAGTTTATTCCTTCCCTCCTAATCTTGTCTGCATTAGTTTTGTTTGTACAAAAACGTTTTTAACTTGATATAGTCAAAATTATCTGTTTTGTGATTAATGATGATCTCTAATTCTTCTTTGGTCACAAATTCCTTCCTCCTCCACAGATCTGAGAGGTAAACCATTCTACATTTTAATTTGTTTATAATATCATTCTTTATGTCTAGATCATGAATCCATTTTGACCTTATGTTGTTATTCGGTGTTAGGTGTGGGTCAATGCTTAGTTTCTTCGATACTAGTTTCCAATTATCCCAGCAGTTTTTGTCAAATAGTGAGTTCTTATCCACAAAGCTGGGGTCTTTGGTTTTGTCAAACACTAGATTGCTATAGTTATTGACTAGTTTGTCCTGTGATCCTATCCTATGCCACAGATCAACTACTCTGTTTCTTAGCCAGTACCAAATGGTTTTGATGACCACTGCTTTATAATATAGCTTTAGATCTGGTATAGCTCTGTTACCCTTATTTGCTTTTTTTTTTTCATTAATTCTCTTGAAATTCTTGACCTTTTGTTTTTCCAAATGAGATACCAAGTCTTTTTTTTTT
>JAJPUD010001331.1:443072-455400 GCA_023553655.1 Myrmecobius fasciatus
TGAACAATTGGAACTGGTTTGAAACATTTCATTGTTGAAGAGAGCCACGTCCATCAGAATTGATCATCATATAGTATTGTTGTTGCCATGTATAATGATCTCCTGGTTCTGCTCATTTCACTCAGCATCAGTTCATGTAAGTCTCTTCAGGCCTCTCTGAAATCATCCTGCTGGTCGTTTCTCACGGAACAATAATATTCCATGAGATTCATATACCATAATTTATTTAGCCATTCTCCAATTGATGGGCATCCATTCAGTTTCCAGTTTCTAGCCACTACAAAAAGGGCTGTCACAAACATTCTTGCACATGTGGGTCCCTTTCCCTCCTCTAAGATCTCTTTGGGATATAGGCCTAGTAGAAACACTGCTGGGTCAAAGGGTATGCACAGTGTGATGACTTTTTGAGCGTAGCTCCAAATTGCTCTCCAGAATGGTTGGATCCATTCACAGTTCCACCAACAATGTATTAGTGTCCCAGTTTTCCCACATCCCCTCCAACATTTGTCATTATCTTTTCCTGTCATTTTAGCCAATCTGACAGGTGTGTAGTGGTACCTTAGAGTTGTCTTAATTTTCATTTCTCTGATCAATAGTGATTTGGAGCAACTTTTCATATGTCTAGAGATGGTTTTAATTTCATCATCTGAAAATTGTCTGTTCATATCCCCTGACCACTTATCTATTGAAGAGTGGCTTGAATTCTTATATATATGAGACAATTCACTATATATTTTAGAAATGAGGCCTTTATCAGAACCATTAAATGTAAAGATGATTTCCCAATTTGATGCTTCCCTCCTAATCTTGTCTGCATTAGTTTTATTTGTACAGAAACTTTTTAACTTAATATAATCAAAATTATCCATCTGGTGTTCAATTAGGAGTTCCAGATCTTCTTTGGACATAAATTTATTCCATCTCCACAGGTCTGAGAGGTAGGTAAAGTATACTACGTTCCTCTAATTTACTTACAAAATCACTCTTTATATCTAGATCTTGAACCCATTTAGATCTTATCTTGGTATGTGGTGTTAGGTATGGGTCAAGCCCTAATTTCTTCCACACTAGTTTCCAATTTTCCCAGCAGTTTTTGCTGAATAGTGAGTACTTATCCCAAAAGCTGGGGTCTTTGGGTTTATCAAACACTAAATTGTTAAGGTTATTGCCTAGATTGTCCTGATAACCTATCCTATGCCACTGATCGACTGCTCTATTTTTTAGCCAGTACCAAACGGTTTTGATGACTGCTGCTTTATAATATAGTTTTAGATCTATTACAGCAAGGCCACCTTCATCTGCCTTTTTTTTTTCATTAATCCCCTTGAAATCCTTGACCTTTTGTTCTTCCAAATGAACTTTGCTACTATTTTTTCTGGATCTGTAAAATAATTTCTTGGGAGTTTGATTGGTATGGCACTAAATAAGTAAATTCGTTTGGGTAGTATTATCATTTTTATTATATTCGCTCTGCCTACCCATGAGCACTTAATGTTTTTCCAATTGACTAGGTCTGATTTTATTTGTGTGGAAAGTGTTTTATAGTTTAGTTCATGTAGTTTCTGACTTTTCCTTGGCAGATAGATTCCCAAATATTTTATCCTATCATCTGTTATTTGGAATGGAATTTCTTTTTGTATCTCTTGCTGCTGAACTTTGTTGGTAATATATAAAAATGCTGATGATTTATGTGGATTAATTTTGAATCCTGCAACTTTGCTAAAGTTGTGAATTGTTTCTAGTAGTTTTTTAGTTGAGTCTCCAGGGTTCTCTAAGTATACCATCATGTCATCTGCAAAGAGTGATAATTTGGTTTCTTCATTACCTACTCTGATTCCTTTTATCTCTTTTTCTTCTCTTATTGCTAAAGCTAACATTTCCAATACAATATTAAATAGTAATGGTGACAGTGGGCAGCCTTGTTTCACTCCTGATCTTATGGGGAATGGTTTTAGTTTGTCTCCATTACATATGATGCTTGCTGATGGTTTTAAATAGATGCTACTTATCATTTTAAGGAAAAGCCCATTTATTCTTATACTCTCTAGTGTTTTTAATAGGAAAGGGTGTTGGATTTTATCAAATGCTTTTTCTGCATCTATTGAGATAATCATATGGTTTTTGTTAGTTTGGTTATTAATATAATTAATTATGCTGATAGTTTTCCTAATATTGAACCAGTCCTGCATCCCTGCATACAAGTCTTAAAGAAGAAAATAATTCTTTGAAAACTAGAATTGGGCAAGGGGAAACTAGTGAAGGTATAAGTGACCAGGAAATAATAAAACAAAATAAAAAGAATGAAATCATAGAACAAAATGTGAAACATAAGAAGAACAATAGATTTGGAGAACAGATCAAGAAGAGAAAATATAAGAATAATTGAACTATTTGAAAGCTGTGACCAAAAAAAGAATCTTGACACAGTAATACAGGAAATAATGAAAAAAATTGTCCTGGAATATTAGAACACGAGAGGAAGATAGAAATAGAAAAAAATTACCCATCCTCTTATCCAAGATATCTTTTTGTGGAAATCACATAAAAATATTGCCAAATTTCAAAACCCTCAGATCAAAGAAAAAATTTTTTATGAAACAAAAAAACAAAAAACAATTCAAATATGCTAAAGCTACAATTAGAATTGTATAGGGACTTATCAGCAACCACAATAAAAGGCCACAGATCCTGGAATAATATATGTTGGGAATTAAAAGCATGTGGCCAAAATATCATATCCAGCAAAATTATCCATTATATTGAACAGCAAAAAAATGGACATTCAATGAACTTGCAGATTTTCAGTACTTTGTCTCAACCAAATCTGAACTTAATAGAAAGTTTAACATATGAGTCAATATCAAAGATAATTTCAAGGAATTCAAAATAGTCACATCGTTTAAATATTGTACATGGAAATTAATACCATATAAGATTGACAACAGTAATTGTGTAGCTGAAAAGAAAGATTGGGGCAGAGTTGAGTATGATTTGATTTTAAAAAGCAATACTGTCTAGGAAAAGGTAAAAGTAATTATGTTATACTAACATAGTGCAGAGGAAGAATAGATACAGAGGTATTCAAGGGGGGAGGAGAACTCCTAGTTCAGAAAACCTGCTCCCATCAGTAGTGGGTTAAATAGAGAAAAATAAATATATACCATAAAAGATATAGTACCCTCCAAAATAAAAAATAAGAGGCGTGAGAATTGGATAAAGTGGGGTATAGAATGATGAGTAGATTTATGGCAAAGGGACAAGGTGTGTAGATTAATGGGCATGGGATAAAGGGATTAATTGGAGAGGAAGATTTTCATAGGATAAGAGGAGGACTTGAACTCTGGGTTAGGGAGTAAAAGACCATGCTTTTGCAACTCCATTTGTGCCTATTCTACTCACTTGTGTAGTTGTGTAATTAAGTGGACTTTAATTTCACTTCTCTCAAGTCAGTTATGTGACCCCATGTAGGGTTGTGACCTACCATTTAAGCAGCTTTGACCAAAGGGATAAGGTTCAACTAAGTATAAATTGAGATTGGGTTTTGAAAACTATGGGCATGCTAAGAACTTGGAGGGAGATAAACCAGAAAAGTTGTCTGAAATTCTGAAAATGTTAGAGCAGGGTAGTCTAGTTCCATCTTGTGATAGATGACAAACCTGAAGTTTAGGGAGGGGAAGTGATTTGACCTTAGTCCTTGCCTAGTAAGTGGTTGACAAAGGCATTTGCAATCAGTTTTTCCTGTTTTACATCCTGGACTCATTATCATTGTTCATTCATATTTACTTTTTTAGTTTACATAGCTTTCTTCTTTTCATCAGAAATGCTTTAAGGTCTTCTACTTTTTTTTCATTATTTAGTATTTTATTTTCCTCCAGTTACATGTAAAAGTCTTTAACATTTATTTTTTTTTAAAAAACTTTAGAGTTCTACTTTTTTTTTCTCCCTCTCCACTCCCTTCCCCTCACCACTGAGAAGACATATGTGAAGTCATGCAAAACATTTCTATGAAAGTCATGTTGTAAACGATAAAGTCTTCTATTTCATTAAAGGTCCATTTCCCTTTCCATATTCAGTTTTGATGGGAAAGTTATTTTTCATATTTTTTCACATGCCCTTTATTATAGTGGCTGCTAAATCTTATGTGTTTCTGACTCTGGCTCTGAAGTACTTGCATTATTTCTGAATGTTTTCAGTATTTCTTTGGTCTGGATTTTGGTCTGATGTTCCTAAGAGTTTTTATTGGCTTTTTCTTTCAGGAGGTAATAAATTCTATTTCTACTTTTTTTTTTTTTTTTTACAATTGTAAGATTGGACAGCTTGCTTGTAATATGGTATATAGGAATTTTTTTGGTCATGACATTCAAATAGTAGTCTTACATTTTCTTGTATTTTTTCAGTCTTTTTTATTTTATTTTAATATTTCTTGTCTCAGGAAGTCATTGTCTTCTATTTGATCCATTCTAATTTTCAGTGAATATGTTACTTGGGTAAGATTTTGTTTCTCTTGTGTCAAGTTGGTAATTCCCTTTCCAATTCTTTAATCTATAGTTCTCATTTCTTTTCCATTCCTCCCCCCTACCCCCGACTGAAGTACAGTCAAATGAAACTCTTGCTTCAAATCTTTTAGGAATTTTAGAAAATTAGGAATTAATTTGTGCCCAAGTTGTGTTTTTCTTTGAGACGTTGGTCATAAATGTAGATATTTTGAAATAATTTTCTTTTGGATTTGTGCCTTGAGCTTCCCTGCCACCATAATAGCTGTTTATGCTAAGGTTCTTTTTTTGTTTGCTTATTCTTCCAGTCTAATTACTGAGTTCAGAACTGATATTAGGGCTGAGTTCTCCTGTTACTATTTTTTAAGGGCAATGGAAATTATGGTATTACAGGTTTTCAGGGACAGCCCAGGCTGGAGATCTGCAAGTTTTCAGGGCTTTCAAAGTATCTGAACCCAAAGTCCTCCTTTTCTGAGCTCCAAAAGTTTGTGACATAGATTTGGGTTGAGTAAAAATAAAATGTTACTAGACTTAGCCCCTCTCAGCCAGCTGGAAAGCTCTGCTGGCTCAAGGGCAGAATTGTAGGCCACCTTTGGTCTGGGTTTCCTTCCCTGGTTATTCCTCTGCAGGCTGGGTTCAGTTTTTGTCACATATGGTATGAGTGGCCACCAGGTGGATTGCCTGTATAATGACAATAAAGATAAGAAGGCTATGAATAAGAGGTGGAACCCAAGGTGGAAATGGGGAGAGAGGTGAGAGATTGTCCTGTTATAATTCTTTTGGCATATACGCCATACACTAGAATTCAGTAATCCTTCTGGTCTACTAGGATGGCATGTACAAATCTTGAAGCTAATTCATATAATATGATATTAATATTCATTCTAGCACTGTTACTAATTTTTCATGATAATCATACTGATGATGGGTATTATTACTCTCAAGCCAGAGGACTGCTTAGTGAAGAGGATTCACTCTGACTATATTCAGAGTTTGGGAACTAAATATTTAAGGAGATTTTGGCTTTGAAAGTATAGAACTTCACTCTAGGAGATTCACATTATGAAACTGCTGGGGACATTGAGTGCTGAGCTGAGTAGAGTCAAGAAGGGGTATTTCTAGTGCATTGATATGACCCCAGGAGGCATGAGAACACCGGCTTTGGGGATGTCTCAGGATGGGAACAGCAGGGCAGTAAGGTCTGAGGATGCTCCAGTGAGCCTGCTCATTCATGAGCTGAGGAGGTCATAAGAGACGAGTTGGAACAATTTGACTGGTGTCCAAGCTAACTTGTGTTGCGTTAGGACCAATGGAAGGATTGGTTACCCATGTGCCAGAGAGCATGTAGGTAGCACTGCCAAGTATAGTACGATGAGGTTAGCACTGCAGGTTGATGGATCTTCAGTTTGGCAGCCAGGGAGTCCAAAACCTATTCTCCCTAATACCTGTAGCCTCCCAGTACTGAGCTAGAGCTAGTTCTGGCAGTGAATGGGTTAACCTCATCATCTGTGTGTTTCTCTCTGCCAAGGGAAGCTTACTTAAGCAGAGTATTCAAAATATCTCTATTTGCTGCAGCTGGGTGGTTCCACATATGGATGGTATGGTGCTGGCTGATGAAGAACCTATGTTTTCTTGTGTTGTTTGGCCAAAATTAGCACAATCAGGAGAAAATGGATCTATACTTTGTGGCCCCTTGCTGCCTTCAGAGCTTCATCTGTGAACAAAAAGCCATGTGCCACCTCTCCCTCCGATATTTATGGCTGTAACTTCAAGTTTAGGGCTTCATACACATGGAGCTTTGGTCTGGGGATGAGTTTGAAATATAAAAAACATGCTCTGGAATGGGGGTTGGAAAATCATAACTGAGCCTCAGACAACAACTTTCTCCTCAATGGCTTAAATACTTACGAAAATGAGCACTGGCTCAGGGCTGAGCAGATACCTTCCTCAGCTGCTAGACCAGTCCCCCCAAATCGTTCCCCCTTTACTACAGATTTTCTCCTGCATTTTATTATATCAATTTAATAAGAAAACTCATCACAATATTCAATCTCTTTGAATAACAGGAACTATAAAACGTCCCATTTCTTCAAACATGAAACAATTCATTAAACTTAGCCTTACTTTTTCCTGACTTCAGAGCTGAGGTGCTTTTATAAACGGATTGTAACATCCCATAACAGTTGACAAAAATGATATCTTTGATGTGCTCTATCAGGTTGGGGTCATAACTAGGCAGAAAGTCCCCAGTTACCAGATTACAGCTTTGCTGAGACCCAGTCACTGGCCCATGATTGCAGCTGTCACGCTGACTCCCTTCCATGGTTCTCTTTTCATGTCCCATGCACCATCCGGTTGTCTCAACCTGTGCTCTGGAGTCACCCCGCTGGAAAACTTCTATTCTAAAGATGAAGCTTAGAACAGATCATATGCTGACTTTTCCCCTAGGGCAAACATTTCATAGTTGTGACACTGACTCCCTTCCATGGTTCTCTTTTCATGTCCCAAACTTTTCCAGAGCCAAAGCTACATATTCACCATGTCTCAGACTTGGAGTTACAGCCATACTTATGAGATATACACTTTTCAATTGCCAGGCTAAACTAAGAGGCATGTCATTAACAGGTTTTATCCCACAGAGCAAAAGGCTCAATTGTATATAAAGAACATAATATTAAGTTTCCACCAATCTCTTGGCAAGGCCAAGGATAACCAGAGATACCATCACAACCTGACCATCTCTCAGTACCATAGATACACCAGGACCCATCAGAATAAATCAAAACTAGGATTTCAGCGCCGGTTTGAGGTTATATTAGGTGCTGACTACCCAGCATTCCCTTCACTTGAAATATATTCCAAGATTGTCATTGCTCTGGGTTCAGTAACCCAGATTAAAGTAATAGATTTTTTAAAAATAACAAGTTATTTAGCACACAGAACAATTATAGAGTGAAACGAGATTTCTTTTTGTAAGAGCAAGAAGTTGTTCTTCCTTTGACTATAAAGAACTTCTCATAGCTCTATTGGATTCCTGTAATTAGACAAAGTCTGTCCTGGGCCATTAATCTTACTTCTACATCTTATCTTTGATCACAAACATTAGTTTAAAGACTTCTATACTGGGAGAAAGGCTGTATGGGTCTTGCACTTCTATTTGTTGTTTATTAAAAGCTTTACTCTCACTCCTAGACCACATTTCCACAGGTTACGGCTCTTTCCCAATTCTAATCACGAGCCTAGAATCCTCATCTTATGTACTATGCAAAAGGTTTAAGAAACCGCAAAGCTCAGGACACAACTTCACCTAACCTCAAGATCAAATAAAGTCAGTGGAGAAACAATAACTCTTGACGCACCTTCAGGATGGAAAGGCAAAATCCAATACATAACCAATACATAACACTAGTTTCACTTAGAAACTCCGTTTGATGATGGGGACCAGTAGGCTGTGACCACCAGACTGAGGCTATACTGGAGCTCTCTACTGAGATGAGAGTTTATCTAGTCTCCCACACTAATCCCAGATTGAGTATAGAAGCTCCATGGTGTTTAAATGATATCAAACTGTGTACCACTGAGACAGATTTCACTACTCGAACTCATTACCAGTTCCTTCCTCAAGAGAAAATTTTAAAAATGACACCCACAAACAGATTTTCTTGTAGCAGATATATCAGCCTGGCAAATATGTCAGTTCATTATATAGCTTGCATAGTTTGGACCTGCTCATGTTCAGGGAAGGAAGCATCCTTCAAATACACAATTTTAGTCACACCCATGTCTCTGGCAGAGTAGAAGAAAGTCACAAGTCATAAAAGTTTAGATTTGGAAGGCCCTTCAGAGAGGTCCCACCATCCAACCCACCCCTGAAAAATAATGCTTATTTTAACATGCCTGACAAGTAGCCATCCAGCCTTTGCTTTGCACAAGTACCTCCTTAGAGGAGGAACTTGCTACCTCCCCAGGAACTCATTCCATTTTTGGATAACTAATTGTCAGACAGTTTTCTTCAACATCAGGCTTAAATTTGCCTATTTGTCACTTCTACTTATTGTATCTGCCAAATGGTATAAATGTCTCCCTTTTCCCATAGTCCTTATATGTTAGGGCTAGCTATAAGGTCCCTTGTGTGAGTGCTTTTTCAACTAAACATCCTTAGTTTTTTTAGTATGTTTATGTGATGTAGCCTAAAGCTCTTCAGAATCCTGGGTGCCTTCCTCTGGATACTTTCCAGTTTATCAATGTTCTTCTTAAACTACCATATCTAGGACTAAGCAGTACTCCAGATAAGGTCTTCCTCTTCTCACTCCTAGAATCCTTGCCAAAATGATTTTAATGAAGGACAGATTTAAGCATTTCCTATCATGAAGATTTGTCAAGTGGTGTTCTGATAAATTTAATCATTAGCTTTTTTGTTTGATCGTAAGGTTAGGTGAAGCTGGGCTTTGGGGTTTGTTAAACTCCTTCTACAAATCAATAAATTTTATTGGTTCTCTATTACCTCCAGGATCAGAATTGTTAAAGTGACCTTGAGTAGCATTAAAAGAAGCATTTGTTCTAGGAGTTGATGAGATCACTAGATAGTTTAAAGGGAAAAAAAGAAGAGGACCTAGGATACCTACAGGTAGGAATGTGACCTGTATTCAAGAGTCAGAAGAGTAAACTGAGGTGGAACACTTAGGCAAGTAAGCAGAAAACCAGGAGAGGGAACTCTTCCACTAATATCAATATTATTCCTTCCACCAATAGGTTTCAAATTCCTGAGACCTTAACAGATGATAGTGTTTGTGAGAGCAAACTGTAAAACCTGAAATAGTTTTAGAAGTTTATTAGACAGAGAGAGACAGAGACAGACAGAATTTTGCCAAAATTTAAATTTTCCAGAACTTGGGAGAAGAGAAATCAGCCCTTCTTCTTTCTAACTCCTTACTTCCCTTCTTCCCTCCCTCCTTCTTTCCTTCTCTCTTTTTCTCTCTGTCTCTGTTTTGGCAAAGGTTTCCACATAGTCACATAGGAATAATCTGACAAAGGTATCACATTCAGGTTACACATGATTCACAGGGAACACAAAACACAAACTTGTGTGGATATTGACAAAGCCTAAGTGTAAGGCTCCAAAACAAGAATCTTTTGGTTGGATTCTGGACTGGGGGAACCTGAAAATTCTTTATAGGCATCCCCAACATTCCTAGAGACTTACTGGGATCAGATGACATTCTGGAGTGCAGACAATTTTTTAATCACAGAAAAGCTGAATTTAAACAGCATAACACTTTTTTTTTCAAATAGCATGATAAATCATTTACCCCACAATTATTTCTTTTGTTTGGACTTTACCAAATCCAGAATTTTCATAGTAGTAAAAGCAGAAAAGTTAGGTTAAGGTACCAAAGGAAATTCCTTAAAATACCTGATCAGTGAATGTGTCCTTATTATCCATCTTGTCTAAAGTTTGATATAATTCATTTAAGGAGGAGTACAGATCATATTGGTTACTATCTCATAGGCAGAGGTATCAATTTGAATAAGTCTTAGGGGTTGTAAGGCAGGGGACTTAAACTTAGAACAGGATATAAGCATATTGAAGCTAGGAGTATTACAAAAATAAAAATCCCATGTTTCCTACAATTTCTTAAAAGTCAAACAAACTTAGTTTAGCAGAATAACAATTTCTTACATCTCTTAAGGAGACATTGTTTAAAAGACTCTATAAGGGGGCAGCTAGGTGGCTCAGTGGATAGAGCACCAGGCCTGAAGTCAGGAGGACCTAAGTTCAAATTTGGTCTCAGACACTTAACACTTCCTAGCTGTGTGATCCTAAACAAGTCACTTAACCCCAATTGCCTTAGCAAAAAGCAAATAACAAAAAAAAGACTCTATAAGTAAACTAAGTCAAGTTAAAGATTAAATCACATTTAAAAGTTCATAAGGAACTGATTTAGAGGGTGTGAGTTGATTGTTACCAAAGTAACCAAGAAAACTAGTGTCAGGGAAATCTTCCCTTATATAATTAAGTAGGGTAACAACTTAATTTTTTTTATTAAAGCTTTTTATTTGTATAACATATGTATGGGTAGTTCCCCAGCATTGATCTTTACAAAGCTCTCCATTACAACTTTTGCCCCCAGTCCCCTCCCCTCCCCTAGATGGCAGGAAGTCCACTACAAGTCAATAATATTGAAATACTTGCCAAGTTGTGCAAGAAAAATCCTATCTACAAGAAAAAAAGAAAATCAGAGAAAGGCAACACAATGCAAGCAAACATCAACAGAGATCATGAAAATATTACGTTGTGGTCCATATTTCATATCCCTCTCTCTGGGTGTATATGGTTTTCTTCAGTGAACAATTGGAACTGGTTTGAGACAATTCTTTGTTGCAGAGAGCCATATTCATCAGAATTGATCATCATGTAATATTGTTGTTGCTGGGTATAATGATCTCCTGGTTCTGCTCGTTTCACTCAGCATCAGTTCATGCAAGTCTCTCCAGGCCTCTCTGAAATTGTCCTGCTGGTGGTTTCTTACAGAACAATAATATTCCATACCATTCATATACCATAATTTATTCAGCCACTCTCCAATTGATGGGCATCCATTCAGTTTCCAGTTTCTAGCCATTACAAAAAGGGCTGCCACAAACATTCTTGCACATGTAGGTCCCTTTTCCTCCTCTAAGATCTCTTTGGGATATAGGCCCAATAGAAACACTGCTGGGTCAAAGGGTATGCACAGTTTGATAACTTTTTCAGCTTAGCTCCAAATTGCTCTCCAGAATGGTTGGATCTGTTCACAGTTCCACCAACAATGTATTAGTGTCCCAGTTTTCCCACATCCCCTCCAACGTTCATCGTTATCTTTTCCTGTCATTTTAGCCAAACTGACAGGTGTGTAGTGGTACCTCAGAGTTGTCTTAATTTGCATTTCTCTGATCAATAGTGATTTGGAGCAACTTTTCATATGACCAGAGATGGTTTTCATTTCATCATCTGAAAACTGTCTGTTCATATCCCTTGACCACTTATCTATTGAAGAGTGGCTTGAATTCTTATATATATGAGACAATTCACTATATATTTTAGAAATGAGGCCTTTATCAGAACCATTAAATGTAAAGATGATTTCCCAATTTGATGCTTCTCTCCTAATCTTGTCTGCATTAGTTTTATTTGTACAGAAACTTTTTAACTTAATATAATCAAATTTATCCATCTGGTGTTCAATTAGGAGTTCCAGATCTTGTTTGGACATAAATTTATTCCATCTCCACAGGTCTGAGAGGTAAATTATATTACGTTCCTCTAATTTGCTTACAAAATCACTCTTTATATCTAGATCTTGAACCCATTTAGATCTTATCTTGGTATGTGGTGTTAGGTATGGGTCAAGCCCTAATTTCTTCCACACTAGTTTCCAACTTTCCCAGCAGTTTTTGCTGAATAGTGAGTACTTATCCCAAAAGCTGGGGTCTTTGGGTTTATCAAACACTAAATTGTTAAGGTTATTGCCTAGATTGTCCTGATAACCTATCCTGTGCCAATGAACGACTGCTCTATTTCTTAGCCAGTACCAAATGGTTTTGATGACCGCTGCTCTATAATATAGTTTTAGATCTGGTACAGCAAGGCCACCTTCATCTGCCTTTTTTTTCATTAATCCCCTTGAAATCCTTGCTTGACCTTTTGTTCTTCCAAATGAACTTTGCTACTATTTTTTCTAGATCTGTAAAATAATTTCTTGGGAGTTTGATTGGTATGGCACTAAATAAGTAGATTAGTTTGGGTAGTATTGTCATTTTTATTATGTTCGCTCTGCCTACCCATGAGCACTTAA
>JAJPUD010001332.1:0-12205 GCA_023553655.1 Myrmecobius fasciatus
GGCCCTGACAGGCCATTTTCATTACTTAAGCATGTCCGTGATCATGAGAACAAATGCCAGTGCCCGGAAGGCCAGGCTCCCCCAGCCAGCCAGCCAGCCTCCGAGGCACATGTTGGGCAAATGTTCCTCAGCCTGCCGGGCTCTGGGAAGGACAAAGAGACTAGACAGGAGCAAGGAAAGAGACTCCGGTGAGGTCCCGGGATAATGAGGTCACCGGCAAGTGGGGACAAATCCGGGCTGGAGGGTCCTGAATGAAACAGCATGACCAAGAAAGTGGCCGGCCCTCCCATTAAGCAGGGGAGTTCTAGTAATAGCAAGCAGAACTGGGTGCAAGTTCCTTCACTCACTCTGATTCCATAAAGGAACTTTACTGGCAGATATAAAGGATTTTTAAGGGGAATGAAGAGGTGGGGGTCTCTTAAGTAGTGAGGGACAGGATTTGAATTCAGGTCTTTTGACCCCAAATCTAGAGCTCTCTCTACTGTGCTTCCTTGCATCCTCCTGTGGTCTTAGAGAGCTGCCTACAGCAAGAAGAGATCAAATAATTTTTTTTTTGCTTTTTTTGCTGAGGCAATTGAGGTTAAGTGATTTGCCCAGGGTCACACACCTAGAGAATGTTAAATGTCTGAGACCAGATTTGAACTCAGGTCTAAGTAATTCATTTAAGATGGCTCAGAGCTAGCCCCTGAATCTAGCCTTCCTCTGCCATTTTACACAAAATTATCATCATTACTGCATCTGACTTTATGGTGGGTTTTTAAGTTTGAAAAATGCATTATCTCGGTTGTCTCACAACAAATCTGTGATGTAGGTACCATAGGTGTGATTACTACCATTTTACAGATAAGGAAACTGAGGCAAAGAAAGTCTCAGGGACTTGTCCTTGGTCACTTAACTTTGTATCAAAGTATCAAACACAGGATTCCAATGGAAAATGTAAACCCCAGCTCTCTTCAATGTTGCCCGTTTCCATTCAAGGATCATTACAGAGAACTGGGCTAGTTTGGAGAAGAAAAGGCTCAGGGAAATGTGATCATTACAATTTTCCTAGGGGCTGCCATGTGGCTTCTTCTGTTAGGTCCCAAGGGACCAAAGTAGGAGTACGAGGTGCAAAGGTGAATTTGAGTTTGACTTTGATCAGAGCCACCCAGAGCAAGGAGATGTGGACTCTTTCCCTCACTAGAACATGTGCAGCAGAAGCCGTGTGATCACTCATAAGAAGGGGGAAAAGGGAAATCCCTTTTTTAAGTCTGAGTTGGACTCTCAAGTCCCCTTCAGCTCCATGTTTTTGATGATTGGTTGACGGTTGGTTGATTAATTAAGAGAAGCACAAAAATACTCCCAGAATCCCTCTAGTGGGGCAGGAGGGGTGAATATTGAGAGAAGTAGGATGAGGGGAATGGATGGGGAAAGGTGCCTTCCAGTTCTAAAGCCCACTGAAATCCTAGCCCTCCTCCAAGGCTCACGCTTAAAGGTCACATCCTCTGTGAAGTCCGGCAGATGGACCCAGAATTCTAGAGATCCCTTCCTTCCTCGCTTCAGGGTCATGAGCCTCTGAGAATCTTCACAGAGGATGTGACCTTTAAGCATGAGCCTTGGAGGAAGGCTAGGATTTCAACAGGTAGAGTGAGAAGACAAGGGGAGAGAGCATGGCAGGTCAAGTAGAGGAAAACCACTTGTTCAAAAGCTCAGTGGCTTCCGAAGGGCTTGGGATGGGAAGCCTCCCAAGGGACATCTGATGGAGTCTGAATGCCGATGGAAGCAAAGTTTTTTAAACTTTATTTTTTCTGGGTGGTTTGGGGGTTTTTAGTGTTTTTTTTTCATTTATGTTTTCTTTTGCAACATATGGAAAGATGCTCTGCGTGACTCCACATGTATAACCTATAGCAAATCACCTTTCTTCTCAAGGAAGAGGGAGAGAAAGAAGGGAGGGAGATAATTTGAAACTCAAAAATTTTTAAACATGTTAATTTTTTAATATAAGTAAGAAATATTTAATGAAATAAATAAAAATCTATCAGGAGAAATAAAGCTCAAGGCAGCACAGCACTGGATATATTCAGGTAATGATAAATTTCTGTACATAGAACTATATATTTATGTATGTAAACATGCATATGTATGTAACTGAGACTGGCCAATGACAGTCCAGTCTTTATGAGCGGATACTGAAGAGGCAAACAGACTTACCCAGAGTCACACCAGATTTGAGCTTAGATGTTCCTAACTCTGGGCCAGAACTCTGTCCACTGTGCCATCTAACTGCCTTTGGGTTAATCACTGACAAAAGGGAGATACTAACTATAACTAGCGATTAAAGTTTGTAGCAAACTCATTGGAATGGACATTAGAAAGATAAACCCACTTCTCTTTCCACTACATCCACTGCTCTGTATGTGTTCTTTGATTTGCCCAAAGGTCCTCAGTCAAGTTTAGTAGTAGGTAACCAGACGAAAGATGAAGATATCAGTGGCTGTGTCCAAATGTGCCCACATTTCTATCCTGAGCTCCTCACTTCTTGTCCTATGAAAATACCATTTCCCTATGATATTGAACTATGCTTTCCTTTAGATATGGGCTAATCACACCTTGAAACTGGCTACTGACCTAGTGGGCTGGACATGAGATAGAATAGAAGGCATTATCTGTTGAGTCTATGAAGAAGGAAAGAGTTTAAAAAGGATTATAGACCAGAAAATGAACCAACTTTTTTAATGAAACATTTTAAAAATTGTTTTGCACAGACCAAAATAATGCAGCAAAGGTTAGAAGAGGGAAGGTGAATTAAGGGAAAAGCAATCTTTTCAGCAAGTTTCCCTAATAAAGGTCTCATTTCCCAGACAAAAAAAAAAGAACTGATTCAACTTTAACTTTTTCCAAATTAATAAATGGCAAAAAAGACACAAATGGCCAGTTTTTAAAACAAGAAACTCAAATTATGGGATTTTTTTTAAAAAAAAATTAATTCTTTAAATCACTAATAATTAAAATGTGAACTCTTTGGGTGCAGGTACTGTTTTTATCTGTCTTTGCAAGCCCGGCACTTAACATAGTGCCTGGTACACATTAAATGCTTAATCAATGATTGTTGTATTGACTTCACAGATATTTATATATATATATATATATATATATATGTATATATATATTAACATGTTTCACATATATTGGATTACTTGCCATTTGGTGAGGGAGTGGGGGGAAGGAGGGGAAAATTTTGAAACAAAGTTTTGCAAGGTTATCCATGCATATGTTTTGAAAATAAAAAACTTTGATTTTAAAAATAAATAAAAACTTTTCATTGTAAGAAACTGGAATTTTATTACCTTCCTTCCCTGCTTCTAATTTTCTAAAATGGCATCAGAGTCTACTCCTTCCTAATCCCCACCACCCAGTCAATGCCTTTTTTTCACTTGACACCAAAAAGAAATTTAATTATGACATGGCACCCCAGAGACAATGCCCAGCTTGTGCTCCCTGATTCTGCTTGGACCCATAAGGAATCCTAGTGAGGAATCCCAGAGAGTGTTGAGCATGTCTCTGTTGTGTAAATTTGTTTGCTGAGAACTTTGGAACTTGCTTGCAGTTATCTGATAAAATCTCAGGAAGCACAAGATGCATCAGCTACCCTTCTGGTGCCTTAATTAATGAGTGTCCTTTATGACAGGCTCGTGTTTACCTTGGAGACATGGTCAGTTCTTGGAGTAAACATAATCCCCCTAAAGAAATGGACAAATGTTCTCCTTGGTGGACCTTTTGTGATGGAGCATCCTGTACCTGGGAGCTGCTGTGTCTCCAGAGTTCCATATGAAATGAGAATGCTTAGTGTAGTGCTTTCTTTGTTCTCAGCTTATAAAAACCCATTAGTGGAAAGGGACTTGGAGGATTTGGGGTACGAATACTTGCCTAGCAATGGCTCCCACCCACTCTGAATAGCAAGTCCTCCCAGCCAACGAATTCAGATGTCGGTGCTTCCTCGGAGTGGTGATGATGTATGTTATATGTTGTTTGTTTGTTGTAGTGGCCACTATGTTTGTTAGTTGTGTATTACTTTTTTGTGCTATGAGTTTCATCTTTTCTTATTTGAATCAAGGTTCTGAGCAGTAATACATTTATACTCACGCTTTTTAAGACTATGCTTGTTAATGTTTGTGGAAGCTCTTTTTGTAGTGGCTAGAAACTGGAAACTGAATGGATGCCCTTCAATTGGAGAGTGGCTGAATAAATTATGGTATATGAATGTTATGGGATATTATTGTTCTGTAAGAAACGACCAGCAGGACGATTTCATAGAGGCCTGGAGGGACTTGCATGAACTGATGCTGAGTGAAATGAGCAGAACCAGGAGATCATTATTCACGGCAACAACAATACTATATGAAGATCAGGTCTAATGGACATGACTCTCTTCAACAATGAAATGCTTCAAACCAGTTCCAATTGTTCGGTGAAGAAAGCCATATACACCCAGAGAGAGGGATGTGAAATGTGGACCACAACATAACATTTTCATGTTCTCTATTGAGGTTTGCTTGCATTGTATTTCCTTTATCAGATTATTCTTTCTTGTAGATATGATTTCTCCTGCACAAAAAAATGATGCAATAACTATACATATATTTGATTTCTTAAGTATTCTAACATAATTATCATGTAGTGGATATCCTGCCATCTAGGGGAGGGGTGGGGAGTAGGGGGCAAAAATTTGTAACAGAAAGCTTTGTAAGGGTTAATGTTTAGGAATTACCCATACATATGTTTTGCAAATAAAAAGTATTAATAAAAAAAAGACTATGCTTGTTGAATGCAAATTCCAAACCTAGATTAATCATACAGGGCCTGGCAATGTTCTTTGGATTCTGAAGAATAAAAGAGAGCAGAGATGTCTACGTTTTCATGGAAAGCTGTCTGGGTGCAGCAGACATTGGTCTTCTTTGCTTCTGAGTGGGGTTTCCCAGGGTTTTCCCTTCTGGAGTTTTGTCTCTACCTGCCCAGTCATCTTGGCATTTGTCTCAATCCTGTCAAGGCCCATTTATACGGTCAGCATCTTAAGGTAATGAGTTCCACATGCTTCCTCTTCCTTGGATAATGTAGAAAAGGCCTAAAAGAGACTTCCCTGTTTCTTTTGATAGCATCAGAATTCTCCCAGTGACCCAAGCTTCAAAATGTAAGAGTCATCATTTGATGTGGTGATTAGTGAGGAAGGGAAGGATCCAGTAGCTGCCAAGCACACAGAAAAGGGTTGTGGCCAAAATGGTCCTCCCTTTGCTCTGAGCATCCTTGACCAGCTTCAGTTCATTCTGGGCTTCAGGGGTCCCCACCCTATTCTTGTCATGGGGAGGGGGAACTACTGCACCCAGTTTCCACCATCCATACATCTCTGTTACAAATCTGGGATGGTTTTAACGAGTGGTTGTATGGCTACTTTGGTTGATCTCTTAGGCAGCTGTCCCTTTTCTTCCTCATCAGAATTATTTCTGATTTTACCTTCTATATTTCAGTCTTAAAGGCTTCCCATTCCTTTTGGACTGACTTAACATTTTTGTTGTTGCTGTTTTGAGTTTTTTTTGGTCACAGATCAGTTTGGTGAAGCCTGCAGACTCCTTTGATGAATAATGTTTTTAATTTGAAGTAAATGCCAAAATAAATCAAATTAGTAAATTTAATAAAATAAATTAAATTGAAGTAAATGCTAAATTTTAGATAGAGGTTAGTGAAAGTAAAGATACATTTTTTTCTCATCCAAGTTCACAGACTCAATGAAAACCATCCACAGGCATCTTAGGAATACATGAATCCCAAGTTTAAAAATCCCCACCCAATAGAATATTTAGCCATTTGGGTCTAATATATTTTCTATAGACACTTTTCAAATTGCTTTCCCCAGAGCTGACATGCTTATTGGATGCTTCCAAGCTTTTCTCTCCTTGTCTATGACAAACTCAATGGTGAAGTAGCCACTTGTCCCCAAGGTCAGTGACATTTCCTAATGAAGAACCTGATTCCTCAGATCTTCCTGAATTTCTAAGGTTCTCAACCGTCCTACTTTCTAAGACCTCTCCCAACTCCTTGGAATTCTGTGTTCTTATGTTCATTCAAATTATAAAATTCTGTGTTCTCCTCCTAGTTCTGACATTCTATGTTCCAAGGCCTTTCCTGAGTTTGAAAGTCTAAGTTCTAATGTATCTTCAAGCTATAAAGTTCTATGTTCTCAGGCTCCTTCTAGTTCTGACATTATGTTCTGAGGCCTTTCCCAAGTTAAAGTCTAAGTTCTAATGTTCCTTCAAGCTATAAAGTTCTGTGTTCTCAGGCTCCTTCTAGTTCTAACATTCTATGTTTTAAGGCCCTTCCCAAGTTAAAGTCTAAGTTCTAATGTACCTTCAAGCTATAAAGTTCTATGTTCTCAAGTTCCTTCTAGTTCTGACATTCTATGTTCTAAGGCCTTTCCCAAGTTTGAAAGTCTATGTTCTAATGTTCCTTCAAGCTCTGACATGGGACAATCCTATGATGGTTCAAGTTTAACTATCTGGACGGCTCAGAGACTTTGTTCCTGCCACTGATGCTGCCTTTTTCCCCCAAAGACAATGGAGGAAGGGGACAGCGTGAGGAGGGGGCGTGAGGAATCACAGGCAGGCCATTGGAGGAGAAAACCTCTTCTTCATCTGCTCTAATCACTACAATGCCCAGGCTGAATTCAGGAAATACAATCACTCCGTTCCTGCCTGTTTCATAGCCAGCTGCCAAACATGTGTGATTCAAGCTGGAAAGAGTTCAATTAGGGACACGGGGTTATTGAACATGATAAAAAATAACCGAGTTCCAGCAGTATGTGTACAGAGGGCATTGGTTCTCTCTGTCCCAGTCCGGTATAGTGGGAAAAGTTTGTGCTTTGGGGATCAGAAGAACTGAGTTCAAATCCTGCCTTGGGAAAAGGTGACCTGGGACAAAGTTAATTAATTTCTCTGGCTTTGATTTCCTCTGCTGTAAAGAGCAGCTCAGTGGATAGAACACCTAGACTGGAGTTAGCAAGAGTTGAGTTCAAATCCAACCTCAGACACTTACCTATATAAGCTATGTGAACTTTTATTTCTTTGTTTTTACTTTTAAAGTGAACAAGTCACTTTACTCTGTGTGCCTCAGTTTCCTCATCTGTCAAATGAGCTGGAGAAGGCAACGGCAAACCACTCCAGTATTTCTGTCAAGAAAACCCCAATGGGTCATGAAGCGTTCATCTAGAAATTCCCTTTAACTAATGAAATCCCAGGTCCAATCTCTAAGCCTATGAGCAGGTTCTGTTAGAACCAGAGTTAGGTTCTAGTAGCCAGAGCCTTCAAGAAGCTGAAATTCTGCTGGGATGCTACAGCACATTCCCCTCCCCCCACTTTCATTTATATAGGGCCATGTAATCTCTTCCCCAGCCCCAGAGTTCCAGATTTCTCATTGTTCTCCCTAATGAACAGCATCACGAACTCACATTGTGCTCAGGAGATCCCTTCCAGCTTCCACTGAGGGCAGCCTCAGGATTTGACCCTAGATTCCCCTTATTCCTCCAATCTTCCCATCACACCTCATCTTCTCCTTTGCCTTGAAGATGATAGGATTCTGGATTACCTCTCTATAGCCTGGACTTTTTCTGCACATATTCCACACAATTCTATGCAAGAGTTCTGTGTATTCATCATATTTTAACTTATCTTACATTTAACTGTGGACATAGACCCACAGGATCATAGATTTCACTCTAGAAGGGAAACTGAGGAGTCATTAAATTTCCCACACACCCTTACAGAACCTGAGAGTCAGAGAAGTTGAATAAATTGCCCAGATTCACACTGCAGAGGAAACTGGGGTCTCTTAACTTTCCACTGTCTTCCTATCATCCTCTCCCCCAATTTCTGACTTGAATTCAAACTATCTGGAGGCAGGGGCTCCAGTACCTAATCAATACTTGTCGAATAGAACCGAATCCCCCCAAAAAGTGAGAATCAGCTCTGCTCTGACCACGAACCAGGAACGGGAAAGTCCAAGCCAGCCACTGACATCACTGACTCATCATCTACTACCTGAAATGACTTCTGCAAAGATCATGAAGCAATTAAGACTCAAATGTGCCATGGGGCTTAAGGGCTGGGGAGGGGGGACTCATAATATCCTGCTTCTTGGAAGCCTATGACTGAGCAAAGCCCCGGGAGCAAACCTCTGACTCACCGGCCGGTGGTGTTTCCTTTAAGGGTCACTTAGTGGGACCTTTCTCTCCCATTAAATCTCTCGTGGGCAGGAACGTCACTGATGGGAGAGAGTGACGTCAACCCCAGCAGATAATGGGTGAGGGATGGGGATGGGCCCCCATCAAATGTTCCCTACAATAATGATTGGCTCTTACCCATCAGCTCAACCTCCTTTCATCTGGAGGGGGATCTCATTGCACTTATAGTAGATAGCTCATTAGACCTCCCCCACGGGGCATCCCAGGGTACATTTACGTATGTATCCTTGCAGAAAGAAATGTACTCTGGCTAATTGCCTCTCATTTGTACTTAGGAACGCCTTTCACACGGGATCTCAAAGCGATTTTCCAACTGAAGTCGGGGAGTTAATTATTCCCTTCTTGGGAGGTCCTGGGGCTACCAGAGTCCCTTTGTAAATTATCCTTTCCGGGCACTGGGTTGGCATGTTTGGTGGTGGGAGATCCCTGTGGGGAACAAAGGGGAGGAGATCACGGGTCTACAACTGGAAGGGACCACCTATCCAACCCCCTCATTTGATGAATGACAGAAGTGATTTGTCCACACAGCAGAAGCAGGATTGAAATCCAGATCCTCAGAGCCCAGAGCTAGCTCTGCTCCTATGGCATCATGGAGAATGAAGAGCTTTAGCTAGGTTCCTCTAGAATACAGAGAAGGAGCTGGAGGCCAGCCTCCATAAAAATAATTGTATGGATTTTACAATTTTACAGATTAGAAAATGGCGCCCAAAGAAGTGAAAGGTCTTCCTAGTGTTACACGAGTGGTAAAACTGGGTATCCTAATCCCAATCAGTTCTTACCGTTAACCCGTAATGAGTCCATTCTACCCATGGTAGAATAAAGAGGAAGAGGAAGGGGAAGAAGACTAGAAGGAAGAGGGGAAAGAGGCAAGGGAGAGAAGGGTGGAAAGGATGAGGAAAGCCAGGGATCTCTCTGGCCGTTCTAACTCCTCCCATGCTATTCTTTGGCTCACATTTCTCCAGCCTTCCCCTCATGCTCTAAATGAACCCCAAATTCAAGCTACAATCATCGGTCTACATTCTATTCTTTTTCTTTTTTTTTTCTTTTTTGCTTCTTTTGCTGAGGCAATTGGAGTTAAGTGACTTGCCCAGGGTCACACAGCTAGGAAGTGTCTAAGACCAGATTTGAACTCAGGTCCTCCTGACTTCAGGGCTGGTGCTCTAACCACTGCACCACCTAGCTGCCCCTACATTCTATTCTTTTGAATTTCAATTTGTTGAATTTCTGCAACCCAGACAAGTCTCAATTTGCCTCAGTTTCCTCCTCTGTCAAACCACTCCAGTATCTCTGCCAAGAAAACTCCAAATGGGGTCACAGAAAGTTGGATGTGACTAAAAAAGGCTTGGACAACCAGCACCAGACCCTGGCCAGGCTTTTGACAAGAGAAGCTAGCCCTTCCATCAGGGGCCTTAGAGCTTATTGGAAACGTAACCTAGAAGAAGAGAAGAATTCTCCCCAAAGCAGAAATCATCTGCTTGTCCTGGTACTCCCCCCAGTTTCCCAACAGGAGCATCCAGAGAGAGCTGAGGAAATTGCCCCATTTTGTGTTCCATGGGAGGCAGTCTTGGATGCAGTCCAAGAATCAGCAGCTTTGATACGGATAGAAGGGGGCACCCCCAAAAGCAAGCCAGATGATGGGGTCAGAACCAAGATTCAAATCCTGTGATTGATGCTTACAACTGAGTGACTTTGGGCAGATCACTTCTCTGCCCTGAGCTTCTTCTTTAATGGTCGTTCAGTTATTTTTCGGTTGTGCCCAACTCTTTGTGATCCAATTTTGGGGGTTAATTGGCAAAAATACTGGAGTTGTTTGCAATCTCATTCCCTTCTCCAGCTCATTTTACAGATGATCAAACTGAAGCAAACAGTGTTAAGTGACTCTGCCAGGGTCACACGCATTGAGGTTAGATTTTAATTCATGAAGATGAGTCTTCCTGACTCCAGGCCCATCTTACTATGTAGCTTGCCACCCAGCTGCCCCAGCTTCTGCTTCTTCAACTATAAAATAATGGCCTTGGAGCAGCTGACCTCTGAGTCATTCATCCCAGTCATTCCTCCATCAGCATCCGTCATGGAACCTGGAAAGTGACGTATTTGTATGAGATGGTCCCCAAGGTTCTCTCCAGCCCCATATCTACAATCTCATATAAAATCAAGCTAAGTAATAATAATAATAATAATAACTTTAATTCATGTTACACCATGTTTAACAGCAGTCAGTGAACCTCCACAAGAGATGATGTCCATCAAGCAGGTATTATTAAACCCATTTTAGATATCAAGAAACTGAAAAAGGTGAAATGATTTCACCAATGTCCAATCCTTAATATAGGATTATATATTATATTATATATTGTGATATTATATAGCGGGGGCACTAGCAAACCCCGAGCAACGTTGTCATTAATCCTTCCCTTTGGGGGGACTGGTCACCCAGCTCACAAGTGACAAGAAGCTCCTTCCTTCAAGCCCGAGGATTTCTTCTGCGAGTGTGAAGATAGAGTCACACACACCCCTTCCTCATCTCCCCATTATCTCTAGGGCCAAATACAGCCCCCTCTGTTTGGCTTTTTAAAGCTCTCTCCCTCCTGACCCCGTCCTTTATTTTCAGCCTTCTTAAGATTTTCTCCCCTCCCAATTTCAGCTATGTTCTACCCAGGATGCTTCAGTTCCTTCCTCAATGGCTTTGAACTGTCCGGTCCTCGAGCCTGGATGCTTCCACTTTTCATCTCTGTTAAAAATCCTTTTCTTCCCTTAAGGTACAGCTCAAGGGTCACCTCTGAAGGCAGCCTTTCCTGCCCCCAGGTGCTAATGGCCTCCCCTGGAAAGCCACCTTCTGTCTGCTCTCCTTTGCCTTTTATCAGCCCTCAGAAACAGTGGTTAAGGCTTTTACAAAGGCCTAAGAAGGCATTTAATCAAAGCCCTAAAGTCTCAGAGAAAGGGTCCTTGGAAAGCGACAAGTCCCATGGGGCCCCTTTCTGACTCAGCTGCTGGCTGATGTTCCGGCTCCCTGAACGTGATGCTCCATGTCCCACCTCTACATGATTCAGGCTGGACACAACTGGACTTCCCTCCCTCACACGAACAAGAACTCCAAAGTTCAGCGGGCCCGGTGGAGGTTCCCACACACACCTGAAGCAGCAGACAGACACCCCACCCTGGCCCACCCCCCAGCCCATGTCTCACCTGGGATCAAAGAGGGAGCAAGGGAGGTTGCTTCTCTCCACAGCTCAGTTCATGTACAAAAAGTATCATCATCATCCTCTGATGCAGCAAGAAAGAGAAAAGTTTCAGTGTCTCCAGTTTTAAAGATATCAACCAAAGAAGGTATCCCCTTCTGGGTCACAGAGGGCCTCCATGCTAGGGGATGTGGGACTGTCCAGGGAAGCTTCTTCATGTAGATGATAGATAGACAGATCAATTAAATGATAGATTAATAATAGATCGATTAATAGATCGATTAAATAGACAGACACCCTACATGTAATAATATATACTCTATTATACTTATGAAATATGTATGGTATCACCTAAACTACTTATTGTACATTCACACTTTACTAGAAGAGAGGAAATACTCTCTCTCTCTCTCGCTGTTTCTCTCTTTCTCTGTCTCTTTGTCTCTCTGTCTCTCTCTTCTCTCTGTCTCTCTGTCTCTGTCTCTCTCGGGGGTCTTTCTGTGTCTCTCTGTCTCTGTCTCTCTGTCTCTGTGTGTGTGTGTGTCTGTCTTTCTGTCTCTCCATCTCTGTGTGTGTGTCTCTCTGTCTGTCTGTCTCTGTCTCTCTGTCTCTGTCTCTCTGTCTCTCCATCTCTCTCTCTGTCTCTCTCTGTCTCTCTCTCTGTCTCTGTCTCTCTGTCTCTCTGTCTCTCCATCTCTCTCTCTCTCTCTCTCTCTCTCTCTCTCTCTCTCTCTCTCTCTCTCTCTCTCTCTCTCTCTCT
>JAJPUD010001332.1:17475-27660 GCA_023553655.1 Myrmecobius fasciatus
TCCCCATCATCTCTGGACCTTGCTCTCCCCATCATCTCTGGACCTTGATCTTCCCATCATCTCTGGACCCTGGCCTTCCCATTTACCCCGGAGAATTATCTCCAAAGTCCCCAGCAGCTCTCAACCTTGAACCTTTCTACTCAGTAAGAACCTAGACTCATTTGGGTCCCAGCAGGGGCCAATGGCACTTCTTTAGGTAAACTCCCCTTTCCTCTTCCATTAGCAACGCTTCCATCCTGTTTGTCCTTGGCTATCCGAAGCCCAGATGAGCCGGGTATACTTAGATCTCATCTCAATACATCACTTGCCAAGAATCAGCCTTTTGATGGAAAGGGGTTGGGCAAATCCGCTTCCAGGACACATCTGTCCTGCCCGAGATCAGGCTCTGGCTGAGCCTGGAGAGTGTAAAGAAATCACCCAAGGGGAGCTTAGATTAACCTCAAGAGGCTGAGTCATCACATTCTACTGTACACAAAAATTATCTAAAGCATCTAGATTTATTCTACAAACGTTGACTTCCAAGTACGTTCTAGAAATTGGGGAAAGGGGCTTGCAGATCAATCCCCGCCACCTTGGACCTTATAGTCTTAGCTGGGGAGCTTACCTGCATGCAAATGGTGGCAAAGGGATAGGGGGAAGAGCAAAGGAATTGAGTTCTATTGCATGACCTTGGGGTTTTTTTCAAATGCCTCAGTTTCCTCTTCTGTAAAATGAAAAGATTGGACCAGCTGGCCTTTAAGATCCCTGCTAGCTCTAAATAGTGTAATATAACTCAATTCATACATGAGAAGTAAGCAGGAAAACCATTCTCAGCTAGTTTCAGGAGAGGTAGACTTTCATTTGAACCAGGGGAAATCAAGGAAGGCTTCATAGAGAGGGTGACATTAGAGACAGGCCTTGAGCTTGAAAGATATTCAAGAGAAATGATTCCCAGGAGCTACAGATTCCCATGATCCCAAGATCCTCGATCTTGGACAAAGAACAATGTCAGGGGCAATGCTGTGGGAGACAGATGATGCCCAGTAATCCCCGGGAATTTCCATGCCAGGAGTTCCAAATCCCAATTAAATCTCAGGTCCGACCTTGAGCATCTCAAGCAACTGCAGGATGTATTTTAGGATTGTAGACTGAAAGCTGGAAGGGAGCATTGCAAAGGCTCTAAGATCCCTGAAGGCACTCACTGTGTCTCTTTGTGTTCATAGCCCCGTGTCTGACTCCTAAGAGATGTCTAATAACTGTTTGTTGCTGAAGAAATGATTCTAGGAACCTAACATCCTGTTTTTTTTTAATAAATGGGGAAACTGAGACCCAGAACTCATAAGCATTTCATTTGTATGTTTCTCTTTGTATTCATAGCCCAGTGTCTGACTCCTGAGAGATACCTAATAACTGTTACTGAAGAAATGATTCTAGGAACCTAACATCCTGTTTTTTTAATAAATGGGGAAACTGAGACCCAGAACTCATAAGCATTTCATTTGTATATTTCCTTTGTATTCATAGCCCGGTGTCTGACTCCTAAGAGATACCTAATAACTGTTACTGAAGAAATGATTCTAGGAACCTAACATCCTGTTTTTTTTAAATAAATGGGGAAACTGAGACCCAGAACTCATAAGCATTTCATTTGTATGTTTCTCTTTGTATTCATAGCCCAGTGTCTGACTCCTAAGAGATACCTAATAACTGTTACTGAAGAAATAATTCTAGGAACCTAACATCCTGTTTTTTTAAATAAATGGGGAAACTGAGACCCAGAACTCATAAGCATTTCATTTGTATGTTTCTCTTTGTATTCATAGCCCAGTGTCTGACTCCTAAGAGATACCTAATGACTGTTACTGAAGAAATGATTCTAGGAACCTAACATCCTGTTTTTTTTAATAAATGGGGAAACTGAGACCCAGAGCTCATAAGTATTTCATTTGTATGTTTCTCTTTGTATTCATAGCCCAGTGTCTGACTCCTAAAAGATACCTAATAACTGTTACTGAAGAAATGATTCTAGGAACCTAACATCCTGTTTTTTTTAATAAATGGGGAAACTGAGACCCAGAGCTCATAAGCATTTCATTTGTATGTTTCTCTTTGTATTCATAGCCCAGTGTCTGACTCCTAAGAGATACCTAATGACTGTTACTGAAGAAATGATTCTAGAAACCTAACATCCTGTTTTTTTTAATAAATGGGGAAACTGAGACCCAGAACTCATAAGCATTTCATTTGTATGTTTCTCTTTGTATTCATAGCCCAGTGTCTGACTCCTAAGAGATACCTAATAACTGTTACTGAAGAAATGATTCTAGGAACCTAACATCCTGTTTTTTTTTAAATAAATGGGGAAACTGAGACCCACAACTCATAAGCATTTCATTTGTATATTTCCTTTATATTCATAGCCCGGTGTCTGACTCCTAAGAGAGACCTAATAACTGTTTGTTGCTGAAGAAATGATTCCAGGAACCTAACCCATTTTTTAATAAATGGGGAAACTGAGACCCAGAGCTCATAAGCATTTCATTTGCATGTTTCCTTTGTATTCACAGCCCAGTGTCTGACTCCTAAGAGATACCTAATAACTGTTTGTTGCTGAAGAAATGATTCTAGGAACCTAAACTCTTATTTTTAAATAGATGGGGAGATTGCAACCCAGAGGAACCCACATCCTCTGATGTCTTCCTTTTCATCTCACAGTATTCTGGGTACCTTTGTTTAAAAAAAATAATTGATTTTAAATGTTTTAACTGAAATAATCACAATAGACAAGAATATGATGGCCATTTTTTTTCTGAGTTATATAAACTGAGGCCACGAGAGGAAGATATAGCTTCCACAGACCCTGATGTGACATCTGAGGACTTAGGACACAGCCCATGGAGCTCCAGTTCTTTAGAATATAATTGCACCCCAAAAAAACCCTCTGTGAAAACTAGCTACAAGAAGAAATCATACTTCTAATATGTTAACTGCCCATTTATTTCCATCCCACATCTCCCCAGAGGAGAAGAAAAGGGAGCCAGAGAAAGAAGAGAAGATTACTGATGGGAACAGCCAGTGGAAGAATGAAATGCCCCCCGAGAAATTGTTCCTAGTAGGTGGATATTTAAAGACTCATTTTTGCATAAAAAAATGAAAATAGAAATGATTCCCAAAATAGAAAACATCTTAAGAAGAAATTGGCCTCTCCGAGGATTCTAAACAGACTGGGAAGTATAAAGGATAGGGATGGAGAAAAAAGATGGCGCCAGAAGGGAGGAACATCAGCCCCAAGTGGGAGAGTGCTGAGTCAGCCCAAGGACTGCCATGGCCATAGAACTCCACATGCAGTTATAACTGGCAATTTTTGTGCTCCAGGCAAGTGAGACAAAGCACCCCTTCACTTCAGTTTGGGGAAGAGCAGGAGGTACATGGTTGGAGAGGAGATTACCAGAGCTTTGACCTAGAAAGCAGAGGGAGAGAGAAGATCGGATAGGGTAGCTTGCTCTTTTAATTAATTATTCTTGCTAATTAGCTGTTGGCAGGAAGGCAGGAAGTCCTGAGTTTGGATCCTGCCTCAGACGCTTCACTAAATGTGTGAACTTAGCACGTCCTTGAGAGTCCCTCAACATCAATTTCTTCATTTAGAAAATGGAAATAATAATAGCATCTATTTCCCAGGGTTCTTGTGATGATTAAATGAGATAAAATATATAAATCACTTCGCAAATCTTTGTTATTCGTTCCAGTGGTGCCCAATTTTCTGTAACCCCTTTGGGGATTTTCCTGGCCAAAATAATGGAGTGGTTTACCATTTCCTTCTCATCATGAGAAAACTGAGGCAAACAAGTTAAGTAACTTGCCCAGGGAAGTATGTGAGATCAGCTTTGAACTCAGGTCTTCCCGAGTCCAAGCATGGTACTCTATGCACTGTACCAACTGCCTTTCTGTACCTTAAGGCACATATATAGAGATATATGCTAGTTATTATTATTAGTAGTTATTACTTTTTGCATAGCACGAAAATTTCAGCACCCTTAGACAAAGCTCTAGTCACCCTTCCCTTGTTACACCTCAGGCTGTCTGAGCTTAGACAAATTTGAGAATTATAGACTCCTCAGGAAAAGGTGGGTGTATGTTCACTAGACTATTCCAAGAGTTGCAAGGTTCATTGGGAAAAGAGAAAGCAGCTCATTGGACCATACATCCGGATCTGGAGAGAGGGTCAGAGTTCTAGTCTCAATCCCTCATTTCACAGTTAAATAAAGAAGGTCCAGGGAACTTAATTCAATTGCCCAAAGCCACATGGGAAGGAAGTATCAGAGGCAGGATTTGAATCCAAGTCATCTGCTTCCCATTCTGTACAGTGGATCTGGACTCTGGCAACGTAGGTTCATGCTTCAGTTCTGCTTCTTACCACTGACTGTGTGACCTTGAACTAGTGCCTTCCCTTCTCGGCACCCCCATTTCTGCGTCATTAACTCAAGGGGATTGGAGTATGATCCCAAAGCCCTCTTCCAAATCTAAATTCTATGTCTGGGAATCAGTCGCGCTGGGCACATTCATGCGACTAAAATAAATGTTCTAAAATAACACCTCCCGTCCCCATCCTGACCATCAGGAGGAGAGCAGAAAATTAAAGGGGAGGGCAGAGGGATGTCTGAGGTCACATCTAATGGATGGGAGGTGGCCCCAGGCCATATTTTCTAATATTAGCACAGGTTCTGTCCTCTGGTTGCATCAATGGGAAGGAGGCAGAGGAGAAGGCAGAGAAGGAAATAAGCATTCATTAACTACCTACTGTGTGCCCGACACTGGGATGAGAGCTTTAAGGTGAAGCGCTATTATTATCATCATTTAACAGATGAGGAAACTCAGGCTCAGTGATTTGCTCAGGGTCATCCATCTGAATTCAGGTCTTCCTGATATCCACTGCACCTCGAGAAAAATAAACAAAAAAGGGGGAATGAAAATAGAAGGGTGCAGAGACCCAGACACAGAGCCAGCATGAGCTCCAGAAAGACAAAAACCAAGGGATGTTGGGATGCAGGATAGGAAGCTTGAATGTAACACCTGTCTTGAGGCGGGAGCCTCTCAAGGTCATAGTGAAAGAAGGTCACAACAGACTGGGCGACTGGATTTCTGGGTAAATTATTTCCCAACTCTTCATAATTCCAGTGCCTTCCTCCTGCTCCTTATTTCCCATCAACCCTTAATATAACTTACCTTGTATATATCTGTTGGCTTGCTGTTTCCCCCTCTAGATTAGGAGCTTCTTGAGGACAGGAAATGTACTTACTTAGCAGTGTCTGGCTCGATATAAGTACCATAAAAATATAAGTGCTTAACAAGGTTTTTGTAAGGGTGAATATTGAAAATTATCCATGTATATATTTTGAAAATAAAAAGCTTTATATATATATATATGATTTTATATATATGTGTGTGTGTATATATATAAGTATATATATGTACTTAATTATATATATACATATATACACATATATGTACTTAAGCATATATATATATATATATATACATATATATATAAGTACTTAAAATAAGTGCTTAATAAATGCTTCTCAATTGGACCCAATGATCATCCTCCATTTTCTCATCTACCTCATGAAGCAGTAGGATTCTATGAGTTAGATTCTAATGCTTAAGAAAGGTATTGTAACTGCCCAAGTTCACCTTTATAAAGGGACCCCAAAAAAGCAAGTTTCTTCAGGGCCACAGCTTTTTGGTTCTCCTGGACACAATCCACTCCATCCCCAAGCTTGGATTGGATGCATTGCCTCCTAATCTCTGCCTTTTAGGATCCCAAGTTCCCTCCAAGACAGCTCAGTACCCCCTTCTCTACAGAACCTTTTGGAAAGCCCACAACTGCCAGTAATGTCACTCCTCCCAAGCAATATTTTTAAAAAATCTGTATCTACCTCTCTGTCTCTCTGTCTCTCTCTGTCTCTATCTCTGTCTCTGTCTCTCTCTTTCTCTCTCTCTGTCTATGTCTATGTCTGTCTCTGTCTCTGCCTCTCTCTCTCTCTTTCTCTCTCTCTCTCTCTCTCTCTCTCTCTCTCTCTCTCTTTTTCTCTCTCTCTCTTTCTCTATGTCTGTCTCTGTCTCTGTCTCTCTCTCTTTCTCTATGTCTGTCTCTGTCTCTGTCTCTCTCTCTCTCTCTGTCTTTGTGTCTCTTTCTCCCTCCCTCTCTTTCCTCTCTTCTCTCTCTTCCTCTCTCTCCCTCTCCCTCTCCCTCTCTCTCCCCCCTCTCTTTCTCTCTCTTTCTGTCTCTCTCCTCTCTCTCTTTTTTTTTCTCTCTTTCTTCTCTCTGTCTCTGTCTCTCTCTCTTTCTGTCTCTGTCTCTCTCTGTCTCTTTCTCCATAAATATATAATATATATTTGCATGTGTATATTCATATATGTAATATAAATATTATATATTCATATATAATATATTACATCTACATGTATATATTTATATAATATTATGTATGTATATATATACACCAGGAGAATGTAAATCCTTAAGAGCAAAAATCATTTCATTGCTGTCTATGTACTCCCTGCATTAAGTATTGTTCTGTGTAAACAGTAAGTATTTACTTATTAATTGATTAGAGATCGATGGCTGATCTTACCGAGATGAAAAAAAAAGGAAAGAAACTACAATATATCCCAGTAAGAAAAAGCTTGTCTCAACCCAGCACAAAGAAAACGTTTTGCCAAGATAAGCTCAAAAAATGAAACCTGAGCGGAGAGTCGGGGGGCGTGAGGAGAGGGGGAGAATGCACCATACCCTGTTGAGGTGCTCAGTCTAGCACTGGTCTTTGCTCCATGTTACAAGCAAGGATTCGTTTGGGAGTGAGAGATGGGGTTAGTTGGTTTGGGTTTATTTTTTCTTGGAAATAGCTGTGACAGAAAGGCGAAAGGCAGCAATAAATCATCTTTTTTCAAAGAAGGGAGGAAAAAGAAATGTGACTTCTTCCTCCTTCTGTGGGAAGGATCAGAAAGGAAAATGAGCAGGGTGGGGGTAAAAAGCTGCTCCTAGAATCTCCTAAGGCTTCTGGGGAGGATCAAATATCTCTTCAGAAATGACATTTTCACTGATGTAAGTGTGAACAAGTTGGAACCGAGGGGATTAAATTTCTTCTGGAGTACACGTGTTCTTCCGAGGGCAATGGGGGAAGGAGGGATGTTCTTGGCCCCGGGAACATTTAAGGCTTTTTGGAAGATGTGTATTGACCGTGCCAGGATATCACAGGCAACCTGCCTGTCAGCATCCAGCTGCCATCTTGGTTTAGATTGGCAGGAGATCACACCTGGCCCTGCCTACACCCAGGGGAGGCAGGGGCAGATTTTTGCTATGGGACACCTGTTTCAGCTCCTCAAATGCACTAGAGCACACACGTATACACACACACATACACACACACACACACACACACACACATCCCTCCCCCCCAAAGGTGTCTTTTAGGACTACACTCAAAATTTTATGGCTAAAGCCTCTCATTTTCCTGTGAGAGGAAGTGGGAGCTAGACAGCCCTAGACGCTGAACACCTGGGGTTCTCCCTCTCCAGCTCCTGATCCAGTGTGATCCCACCTGCCTGCTATAGGGAGTTGTCATGGAAAGGGCCCTAGCCCCAGAGCTAGAACACACTGGGGAAAGGGTCTCCCCGACTGCTGCTGGCCGTCTGACTCACTTAAATGCTTCAGTTCTCTGAGCCTGCCGTCCCCCTTGGTAAACCTGGGGGCTTGGGTCACCTCTGTATGGATTTAGAACTTGTAAGGGCCATAGAAGCCATTTCCTCCATGCCCTTGCTCATTTAAGAAAAGGCAAAGCTTTGGACCATGGCACTAACGCCACTTTTTCCCAGGACACAGAAATAATAAATAGCAGATTCAGAATCTGTGTCTTCTCATTAGAGCCTGGTGAGTATCTGAGGTCACATTTGAATCAGGTTTTCCTGACTCCAAGCTGAGGGCTCTATCCACTGGACCACCCAGCTGCCCTTTACAAAATGGGGAAATAAAGCCAGGGAAATTAAATAGCCTTGAGATTTGAAGTAAGGAAGATGAGTCTTCCTGATTCTAAGCCCAGTGCTCTGACCACTACACTATCTAGCTGCTGAATAGCACATAGTAGTCACTTAATAAGTGCTTGTTCTTTTCCCCCTTCCCTCACTTTGCATTTACTAATGTGTGTCATGTGTCTCAGATACTATCTTCCAGCAGAAAGTAAGGTTCCTGAGGACAGGAACTGTTGCTTTTTTGTCTCTGTGTCTTAAAACCTGGTACATGCTAAACATGTAATAAATGTTTGTTGAATTATATTCCACAGTGTCTGACATACAGTAGGTGCTTAATAAGTGTTTATTGATTGTTTGTGACTCCAGGTTCAGAATTCTTTCTGCTACATCCCAGATGTCTCACAATCTTTGATTTCCCATGTGGCCTGATGCTTTTAGGGAATGCATTGAGATCCTCTGGAGGCCCCCATAAGTGCTCTGAGCAAGCGCCTTTTGAACTCCTGCTGTATTCATGATGCTGTGCTATGATCTATGGAAGACACAAGACTGGACAGGACATTCTCTGCCCTCTGTGATCTTACAATCCACTGGAGAAGATACAGTAGGAAAAGGTTCATGATGACGGGAGTTAAGTAGAAAGAAAGAGTTGGACCAAAGATGTCCTGAATCGACAGGTACATAAATGCCTCATGGTGTAGACAATAAGGACAATAAGGACCAGAGCTCTGAGGGCAGGCGGTGCAAGAGGGAGTCTCCAAGGCAATGTATGAGTGAGAAACTTCACATTTCAGCTGCCTCCAGCTTGCTTGTGAACCTGGCCAAATCCTTTCCCCCAGCCTCAGTTTCCCTATCTGTACAATGAGGATATTGAGCTTCCTCACTCTCTGGGTCCTTTCCAGTACTATATTTCTCTGTTCTTGCAGGCGCCATCTTTATGGTAAATGGACCTAATCAAGAAACAATCCAATTCAACTATCCTTTATTGACCAGAAAGTCTCCTGGACTAGACCTACTAGGAGGAAATGTAAAGACCATCTCATCTGAAACTTAGCACGTGTATGACCATGATAAAGTGGGAAATGAAGGGAATAAGTATGCATATGGCGCCTATTACATGCACTGTCCTTGGTTTTTTTGGAATTTTTTTTGGTTTGTTTTTTCCAATGCTTTGCCCCTTACAACACTCTGGGCTGTGGATGCTGTAATTATCTCTATTTTACAGTTGATGGCACTGAGATAAGCAGGGACCAAGTGACATACTGGGTCAACCAGTTTGTAAATTGAAAGAGTTAATCTAGATAGACTTAATTTGAACTCAGGCCTTCCTTGTTGCTCCAGGGTCAGCACTCTCGCCTCTGTAGTGTGAGATATCTCTAAAAAAAAAAAAAGTTACTGAACTTCTTCCTCATCTGAGAAATGAAGGGATTGGACTAGATTTCCTCTATGATCTCTTCCAAGTCCAAGACTATGATACTACATAACAAGAAACTGAGTCAGTAGAGCCTCTGGGGATCCTGGTGAGTCCTGGGTCTAGATCCAGTGGTCCCACTCTGTGTGGATTGCCATTCAAGACGCTGAGAGAATTGTAGTCAATGCAGATAAACCAGGTTGCTACCCTCATGGAGCTTCCAGTTCAGTAAGGAGATAATTCCTACATAAAGTCGACCTCATCGGCCGACTCCATCGGCTTGCTCGGCAGCTGAGATCTCTCCAAGAGAGCTTGTTCCCACATGTAAGGGAAGTGTTTTGGAGAGACTGTGTGCATAGACCTTCTGTAACTGGTTCAGCTAATCACATCATGAAAGGGCACTCTCCAATTGGCTGCAGATGAATTCAAAAGATCCTGCCCACTTTAGATAAGTGTTCTTTGCTCCATTCACTTCTGGAGGATAGCGTGTCTCCTTGTCCACCACCATGTGCTCAATCCCTAAGCCACCTTATCCAAACTTTATTTATGCTCAGATGTAATACTACTGCCTCAGGAGTTCTGGCTTCATCCACCTTTGGGCTGTCCCTGCAGAGGTCAATCCTTGCTCCTCAAGGCATTGATGATACAGTGCCTGAAAACCCCATTGGGTTGTCTCCCCAGAAGTCACTCCTTGCTCCTCAAAGCACTGATGGTACAGTGCCTGAAAACCCCATTGGGTTGTTTCCCCAGAAGTCACTCCTTGCTCCTCA